>APFE031751913.1:0-11378 GCA_000404065.3 Pinus taeda | reverse complement strand
TGAAGAAGAGGAAGAAATGCAACATGATATATCAAAATTACGAGACTAAGTGCAACAAGTGTCACTTGCACAAAAAGGTGTAGAAGCTAAGATGGATGATTTGAAGATAGATTTGAATAGAGGCATGGAATAATTGAAGATAAATATGAATAATTTTCTACAAGAAAGGGTCACTAAGGGTGAAAGGGTAGTAAAGGAAACTCATGATGAGAACAAAAGAAATGTTAATCATGATTCCATAGACTCTAATGTTGGATCGAAGACCCACCATATTCCAAAAATCGATATGAGGAAGTTTGATGGCAAGGATCCCGCAACATGGATATTACAGATGGAGCAATTTTTCGATCTCAATAATGTGAAAAACACACAAAAGGTACGTATGGCAACTTTATATTTGGAACCAAATCAGTTTGTATGGTATCAATGGCTTTGCTCTCGTCAACAATTTATCACTTGGGCAATTTTTACGGAAGAATTGATAGCACATTATGAGGATACTGAAAGCAACACTTTTTTCTATCAAATTGATAAGTCTCAACAAAAGGGTTCAATAATGGAGCACATTGAGGAGTTCCAAAAATTTAACATAAGGGTAAAAGATATTCCATAGGAGCATAGGATTGATGTGTTCATAGGGTCTTTAAAGGATAATATCCAACATGATGTTCGCCTTTGGGAACCTGATTCATTAGAGAAGGCATTCAGGTTAGCAAGAAAAATGGAAAGCAAAATTATGGCAACCAGGAAGCATACCACTCACAAATATAAAGATGGAAGTGTTGTTGCCCCTAGTCTTCCACAACCTATAAGGTTGGTACCACAACAATTGGCAAAAAAAAGAGCAAAAGGGCTTTGTTACTGTTGTGATAGCAAATACACTAAAGGTCATAAGTGTGATGAGAAGAAATTATTCTGCATAGATTGTGAAGAGGAAGAAGAAAAGGACCAAGAAAGGTCAAAGGAAGAGGATATACTCCAGGAACAAAGCCTGGATAAAGAAGAAATGAATCCAACCATATATTGTAATACATTGGCTAGAATTACCACTCCTCAAACCATCAAGATAGAAGGACAAATTGAGAAGAAAAAGGTAATAGTGTTGATTGATTCAGGAAGTACCCACAATTTTATTCATTGTAAGATAGGAAAAGAATTGAATTGCTTCCTATATCCAGCACCAGAGTGTCAAGTGATGGTTGCAAATGGAGGAACAATAAATTGCTCTTGAAAGTGCCATAATATAAAGCTATCCATGGGAGAATATATATTGATTAGCCCAATGCTTTCCATTCCAATGGGTGGTGTTGATGTTGTACTAGGAGTCCAATGGCTACAATCCTTGGGTACAATAGCTTTTAATTTTCAAGAACTTTTCATGAAATTTTCTACGGAAGAAAAGGAAGTTGCATTAAGGGGTATTGCAGGGAAACTGGGAAAGATAATTAGCTCTAACAGTATGATAAAGCTTCTAAAAAAGAACAAAGAGGTGTAATTGCACAAATATGTTCCCTAGATGTTTCCACATCGGAATAATCTATTTCTCCAGATCTCCAAAAAGTCTTGGACAATCATTCCAAGGTATTTGAGACTCCCAAAGGTCTCCCACCTATTCGTGATCATGATCATGCTATTCATGAGATTCCAGGAATTGTTCCTCCAAACATCAGGCCGTACAGATATCCCTATGCCCAAAAGAGTGAAATTGAATGTATGGTTGCTGAAATTCTAGAGGCTAGTATAATTCAACCTAGTCAAAGTTCCCTCTCTGCTCCAATAGTGTTGGTGCACAAGAAGGATGGATCATGGAACATGTGTCCAGATTATAGGGAGCTCAACAAGCTCACTATTAAAGATAAGTTTCCCATTGCTATCATTGATGAATTACTGGATGAATTGCATGGATCAATTTACTTCATCAAGTTGGATCTTCATTCAAGATATCATCAAATTAGAATGAAGACTGAAGGAATTCCAAAAACAACATTTAGAACTCATGAGGGTCATTATGAATTTTTGGTCATGCCTTTTGGCCTTACCAATGCACCTTCTACATTTCAAGGTTTGATGAATTCCATTTTCAAACCCTTCCATAGAAAATTTGTGTTAGTATTTTTTGATGATATACTAATCTACAGCAAGTCTTGGAAGGATCATGTTGAACATGTTGACAGGGTGCTACAACTATTAGAGGAAAAACAATTATATGCAAAAAGATCCAAAGTTTCTTTGGAGTACAAGAGGTGGAATATCTGGCTCATATTGTATCTCATGAAGGAGTTAAGGTAGACCCTAGCAGAATTAAAGCCATTAAGGAATGGAAAATCCCCACATCCATAAAGCATATACGAGGATTTCTCAGGTTGATAGGGTATTATTGCAAGTTTGTTAAGAATTATGGGAAAATAGAAACACCTCTAACAACATTATTGAAGATAGATGAATTTTCATGGACTCCAGAAGCAACAAAGGCCTTCGAACATGTTAAAGAGGAAATGTGCCAAGCACCGGTCTTAGCAACAACAGACTTCACAAAAACCTTTATTGTGGAATGTGATGCTTCAAGAAATGGAACTGGTACTATTTTAATACAAGATGAAAGACCCATTACTTTTGAAAGTCGTCCAATCAAGGGAAAGGTTTTACACAAAGCTATTTATGAGAAGGAAATGTTGGCAATACTACATGCACTTAAGAAATGGTGACCCTACCTAATCGGATGACACTTCAAGGTAAAAATGGATCACGATAGCCTTAAATACTTTTTAGAACAAACATTATCCTCTGAAGAGAAATAAAAGTGTGTCACAAAGATGTTGGGTTATGACTTTGAAATCATCTATAAAAAAGGGAAGCAAAATGTGGTGGTAGATGCACTCTCAAGAAAGGATGAGGATTTGGAAGCATTGTTGTGCACCATTTCTATTATCCAACCAGATTGGATAAACGAAGCAATGGAGGAATCGAAGAATGATGAAGAAGTGTGGGCACTTACTCGAAAGTTACAACAGGATTCCAGTACATCTGATACATTTAGCTAGAAAAATGATTCGTTATGGTACAAAGATCGCTTATACCTCTGTCAGAATTCCCAACTCAAACAAAAGATTCTTATGGAATTGCACACTTCTCCCTTAGGATGGTACTCAATATTTTTAAAAACTTACCCTAGGGTTAAGAAGGAATTTTTTTGGGATGGCCTTAAATCGGATATTAAAATTTTTGTGGTGGAATGTTTGGTTTGCCAACAAAATAAAGTTGAAACAATTAAGACCCCCGATCTATTACAACCTTTATCTACTCCAAGCCAACGTTGGGAGGAGGTTTCAGTGGATTTTATCACAGGTTTACCCAAGTTTGAGGGAACGAGTGTCATCATGGTGGTAGTTGATAGACTTACCAAGTATGCACACTTTTGTGCATTATCACATCCATTTAAAGCCAGAACAGTTTCTACTGCATTTATGGAAACAATTCAAAAGCTACATGGAAACCCAAAGATTATTGTAAGTGACAGAGATCCCATTTTCACTGGAAATTTTGGATAGACTTATTTTCTTGTCTTGGTACTCAGTTGGCTCATAGTCATCTTATCATCCTCAATCTAATGGGCAAACTGAGATAGTAAACGAATGTTTGGAAGGATATCTTCGTTGCTTTGTATCTGATAAACATACACAATGGGTCAAATGGTTGCCTCTGGCTGAATGGTGGTAAAACACTTACTTCCATACAGCAACAAAAAAGACCCAATTATGGCACTTTATGGATATCTTCCACCATCCATCACATCATATTTAAGAGAAAATTCTAAGGTTCAAGCAGTGGAATTTATGTTATTACTATATTAATAATTTTAATTCATGTTATTACTATATTGTTTGTTTGTTTTATGTTTTATGTTTTAGTATTTTGTAAAACTATTATACTAATCATTATCATTATTAAATTCATGTTATTACTATATTGTTTGTTTGTTTTAGGTTTTATGTTTTCCTATTTTGTAACACTATTTTGTAACTCTATTACCCTAATCATTATCATTATTTAACTCATGTTATTACTATATTAATAATTTTAATTCATGTTATTACTATGTTGTTTGTTTGTTTGTTTGTTTTATCTTTTACTATTTTGTAACACTACCATACTAATCATTATCTTTATTTAATTCATGGTATTACTATATTGTTTGTCTGTTTTATGTTTTATGTTTTACTATATTGTAAAACTATTTTGTAACACTATTATACTAATCATTATATTTACATAATTCATGTTATTACTATATTGTGTGTTTGTTTTATGTTTGATGTTTTACTATATTGTAACACTATTTTGTATCGCTATTATAATTATAATTATCATTATTTAATTCATGTTATTACTATATTAATAATCTTAATTCACGTTATGACAATATTGTTTTTCTTTTATTTTTTATGCTTTACTATTTTGTAGCACTGTTATACTAATCATTATCATTATTTAAATTATGTTATTACTATATTCATAATTTTAATTCATATTATTACTATATTGTTTGTTTGTTTTCTGTTTTATCTTTTATTATTTGTAACACTATTATACTAATCATTATCATTATTTAATTCATGTTATTACTATATTGTTTATTTGTTTTATGTTTTACTATATTGGAACACTGTTGTGTAACACTATTATATTAATCATTATAATTATTTAATTCATGTTATTACTATATTGTTTGTTTTTTTTTTTATGTTTTATTGTTACCATTTTGTAACACTAGTATACTAATCATTATCACTATTTAACTCATGTTATTACTATATTATTTATTTGTTTTATGTTTTATGTTTTACTATTTTGTAACACTATTATATTAATCTTTATCATTATTTAATTCATCTTATTACTATATTAATAATTTTATTACTGTATGGTTTGTTTTTTTATTTTTAATGTTGTAATATTATGTTTTACTATTTTGTAACACTGTTATACTAATCATTATCATTATTTAATAATTGTTATTAGTAGATTAATAATTTAATTCATGTTATTAGTATATTTTTTTTTTTTGTTTTATGTTTTAAGTTTTACTATTTTGTAACACTACTAAACTAATCATTATTATTATTTAATAATTGTTATTACTTTATTTTTGGTTTCTATTCATGTTTTATGTTTTACTATTATGTTTTACTATTTTGTAACAATGCTATACTAATCATTGTCATTATTTATTTGATGTTATTACTGTATTAATAATTTTAATTCATGTTATTACTATATTAATAATTAACTCATGTTGTTAATATAAATTTTTATTTTTTTTATGTTTATGTTCTACTAATTTGTAACACTATTACACTAATCATTATCACTATTTAATTCATTTTATTACTATATTTTTAGTTTTTTTTATGTTTTGTGTTTTACTATTTTTTAACACGAATATACTAATCATTATAATTATTTAATTCATGCTATTACTATATTAATAATGTTGATTCATGCTATTACTATATTTCTTCTCTGTTTTAGGTTCTATGTTTTTATAATTTGTAACACTATTTTTGTAACACTATTACCAGACACAGAACCAGCGTTTGGTTGATAAAATTCTGGTTCAACAAAAATTGATCCTCCAAAACTGTAACCTTCTGCCTTGCGTTCTATAACAAATTGGTGGAGCTCTTCACCCTGTTTTGCCTTTGATCAGAATTACGATTTCTTTTCAGACCCGAAAGATTGGAGAAATTGTGCTATTTAATAATTCGTTTCAGAACTTCGGGATGCACAATAGAAGTCTGCTGCCGTCCTTTTTAAATGCAATTTCAGAAGTAGCAATACCTTAGTTCCAATAGACATCGTAAAGGCATCGAGATGCGAATAGGAAGGCAATTATGTAACAATGAAATCAAGTGTCGACAGCGTAAGACTAAAAAGGCAAATGATAAAAAAAAATTAACACACAGTAAACACATCTCCGAGAACATTGCCCCTCTGTTCCTTAAAAATTAATATAATTACCATGCGTGACCAGATTTCTCCTCTAATTGTAATAACAATAAAACGAACCAAATTGTACGATAAACACTAAAGCATCAAACAGAAATACTAAGGCGCTTCCAGTCTTTGATACACAACATAATGAATACTCAACTCTGCAACGCTTTGGCATATGAGCTTAACACGGCTCAATACATAGTCCATTAATTATTTAATGCATGATACAATTTAACAGAAAAACCGATCATTCATTAGAATGCCGAGAGAAAGTTATTTTTCATGATACTTCTGGCACGCCCCCCTCTCCTGCTGAGAGCTTTAGCTTCCTCTTTATTTATAATTTAAGGATACATACATAAGGGATAGGTCTTCTCAGACCTTATCTTTTACAAAAGCAAGCTTTTTTCGTTTTACGTAATGATTTAAAGCGTGAAGCTTTATTCTCCATGCTTATCCTAATTTTAACTGAAAAAAACATAGAAATTCTATCCCAATTTTTTTTCCTAAACTATTTCTCTCATATCCTTTTATTTAGAAAAAGAATATTTACATAATATTCACTTCATATTTTATTAAAAATAACAAAATATTTAAAATTATCAGACCCCCCTTTTATCACATATTTACAAATGAAAATGGTCTTGATGCTCCTGCATCATACACCTAACCTTAAAATTAATCATGATCCCCTGATCATGTGTTTGGATCTGTGTATGCCTGGATCCCATATCTTGTGCTGCAAGTCATCATGTGCTATTGCTCGTCACCTTTCTCGAGGTTTCCATACCCTATGCTGCCTTGCTCCACTAGCTACACTCTCACAATCTTCTGCTGTCTTCCTTTTGCTCCTTCTCCTTTGTTTCACTGCTGCTGGTCTCTTCTGAAATTCCTTCATCATCATCTGCCTCATCAGTTCAATTTCTTTGTCTAACATATTTTCCCCAGCATCTTCAATAAGACCTGTACTCACAAAGCAATTGTTAGAATAAAAAATATAAGGCTTCAATGCCTTGTACTCCTTTGCCAGCATTTCAATACACTGTTCTGAATCCTCCTCCACTATCAGCACATTAGTATGCTGATCCAAAATTTCCAAATAATCCTCTGAAAAATTCTCAATACTGTCAACCAGTCTTCCCCTCATATCATCTGCTTCCATGATGTCCTTTCCCTCTTGTTCACTGCACTGAACTCTTTCTTCTGCAATCTCCCTATCATACTGTGGATTCTCCAACAAATATTCTAACAATGCAATTTATTTATAGCATCGCTGAAGCATATCATCATCACCTGCATTCATACATAAACTTTAAGTTTGCACAAAATGTTCAACAGTATCAGTTGTTACTTCCCTTATCTGTGCTTCAGACTGATTCTCTTCTTCAACATCCGCAAGAACTTCCTCTTGTGCTGTAACAGTTTCACAATATGGCACATCCTCCTCAACACCTGTAATCACATCATAATTGTCAGCTATACAAACACAAGAGTTCACATTATCCAACTGATCTGTATCTACCTAATAACTCAAGAAATCATCAATGATCTCCTCCTCTGTTTCATCAATGGAAACCTCCTTTGCGCCTGCAAACACACACAACTCATCAGTTTTAAAACTGCAAGACTTTTTAGTCTTGACTGCTTCCTTCGAAATTTTCCTTTAATCAAATTTGCATGTGGAATTTTCAAATTTCATCTCTGGCACAAGAACTCTAAGCCCCCTTTTCAATAAGGCAATAACAATTTTCCTCAACCTCCTCTACAATTGTCACCAAATCACTCTCTTTCCCTTGAGTGGAAAGATCCATTTTCCTTTCCGATTTTCCTGCTCTTGTAGCCATTCTTCTAGTACCTGCAACTGTACTTTTATTTCTGCAATCTCTCTTTCTCGAACCTCTGCAGTCATCTCATCTCTGTGGCATTTCTTTTAACCTCTTATTCCTCTAGAAAAACTCCTTCTGCCTCTGGCAGACTGCTTCCTCATGAGTTTCTCACTCACCATGATTTGTACTAGCCTCCGCAACAACATTCTCTCATGCTGCCACTTACCTCACCAAGCTTTCCTCACTCACCCTTTTGGTAAGTACTATTTCACTACCTCTGGAACCTCTTGAGCACTCCTCTACTCTCTCTAGGCTATCTCTTCAACTCACCTTCTTCTTCAGGACACTGCACTTGTCCTCCTTATCCAGCCTTCAGCTGAATGCTAGGTTTACTGCCACCTTCTCTCCAATCATAAACCTAAATTATAAATTTCAGATCAAAAAATTATCTCACCTTTAAGATCCTGCACGATCTTGTCTTCTTTCTACTTCTGCAATCTTCTTCACTGCATTTGTGTATGCTTGCACGTCAAATTTAAAAATCTGATCTTCCTTTCCATTATTCATCAAAACACATTTTAGTCTTCGACAAAACCTTCTATTTCATTCAGAGAAAAAAAACAAATATCTTCAACTAAGCATTCTAGCTCTGATACCACCTGATGCAGGGTAGCACTGCAACACCAGGATCTTCAATCACTCTGTTATGGAAACATGCATATAAGCACGCATCTCAACATATAATCCCAATTGACACCTTAAATCCGGAAATTTCATTCATCTTCATTCACACATATCTTCAAACAGTTATCCACGATGGCAATTACAATTCAGATTTAAGCCACAACATACCTCTCAAGGATTCAGTGGCGCTCTTTCTAAACCTTGCAGACTCATCCATTCAACGTGTTCATTTAATTTAGAAAATGATACTGCCATACCTGCATTTTAGATCCCAGTGCTGACTCAGATCATTTCCAGTGCGGACTTGGATATGCGATTTCTCTGGCAATTTCATAACTTGACATTACGAAACCACATACAAATGCTGTCAATTTAAACTTTCACCATTTTAAATTTGTACACCAACTACTTGATGTGTATCGTAGCTCCTGTGGCATCAAATACTAAACTCCGGTTAGATATCTGTTCAATTTTACTCTCTGATTCATTTCTTTTTACAACAAAGGCTCCTCCACCATTTCTTCAACCAGGGCGACCCCACCTCATCACGATACTAATGATTTCTTTCGTGGTCGTCAGTCCAGGAAGAGCCACTATGTGAGGCAGTTGTATGCCTTATCTAGCGTTTTTTATTATTACCGGACATAGAACTAGCCTTTGGTTGATAAAATTCCGGTTCAACAAAAATTGATCCTCCAAAACTGTAACCTTCTACCTTGTGTTCTATAACAAATTGGTGGAGCTCTTCACCCTGTTCGCCCTTTGATCAGAATTACAATTTCTTTTCAGACCCGAAAGATTGGAGAAATTGCGCTATTTAATAATTCGTTTCAGAACTTCGGGATGCACAATAGAAGTCTATTTCCGTCCTTTTTAAATGCAATTTCAGCAGTAGCGATACCTTAGTTCCAATACACACCGTAAAGGCATCAAGATGCGAATAGGAAGGTGATTATATAACAATGAAATCAAGTGTCGGCAGCGTAACGCTAAAAAGGAAAACGATATAAATTTGTTTAACACACAGTAAACGCATCTCTAGGAATGTTACCCCTTTGTTCCTTAAAAATTAATATAATTACCATGCGTGACCAGAGTTCTCCTCTAACTGTAATAACAATGAAACGAACCAAACTGTACAGTAAACAGTAAAGCATCAAGCGGAAATACTAAGGCGCTTCCAGTCTTCGATACGCAACATAATGACTACTCAACGCTTCAACGCTTTGGCATATGAGCTTAACACGGCTCAATACACAGTCCATTAATTATTGAATGCATGATATAATTTAACAGAAAAATCGTTCATTCATTAGAATGCTGAGAGAAAGTTTTTTTTCATGATACTTCTGGCACGCCCCCTCTCCTGCTGAGAGCTTTAGCTGCCTCTTTATTTATAATTTAAGGATACATACATAAGGGATAGGTTTTCTCAGACCTTATATTTTACAAAAGCAGGATTTTTCCGTTTTACATAATGATTTAAAGCGTGAAACTTTATTCTCTATTCTTATCCTAATTTTAACTGAAAAAACATAGAAATTCTATCCCAATTTTTTTTCCTAAACTATTTCTCTCATATCCTTTTATTTAGAAAAAGAATATTTACATAATATTCACTTCCTATTTTATTAAAAATAACAAAATATTTAAAATTATCACACCCCCCTTTTATCACATATTTACAAATGAAGATGGCCTTGATGCTCCTGCATCATTTTATTACTATATTGTTTGTTAGTTTTATGTTTAAAGTTTTACTATTTTGTAACACTATTATACTAATCATTATCATTATTTAACTCATGTTGTAACTATATTAATATTTTTAATTCATGTTATTACTATATTTTTTGTTTGTTTTATGTTTTACTTTTTTTTAACACTATTACACTAATCATTATCATTATTTAATTCATGTTATTACTATATTGTTTGTTTGTTTTATGTTTTATGTTTTACTGTGATGTTACACTATTTTGTAACACTATAATACTAATATTTATCATTATTTAATCATGTTATTATTATATTAATAATTTTAATTCATGTTATTATTATATTAATAATTTCAATTCGTGTTATTACTGTATTGCTTGTTTGTCTTATGTTTTACTATTTTGTAACACTATTATACTAATCATTATCATTATTTAATTCATGTTATTACTATATTGTTTGTTTGTTTTATGTTTTATGTTTTACTGTGATGTTACACTATTTTGTAACACTATAATACTAATATTTATCATTATTTAATTCATGTTATTACTATATTATTATTTTTAATTCACGTAATTACAATATTTTTTGTTTGTTTTAGGTTTTATGTTTTACTATATTGTAACACGATTATAGTAATCATTATCATTATTTAATTCATGTTATTACTGTATTGATAATTTCAATGCATGTTATTACTATATTAATAATTTAATTCATGTTATTAATATATTTTTTGCTTGTTTTATGTTTTATTTTTTACTCTTTTGTAACACTATTATACTAATCATCGTCATTATCTAATTCATGTTATTACTATCTTAATAATTTTAATTCATGCTATTAATATATTGTTTGTTTGTTTTATGTTTTGTGTTTTACTATATTGTAACACTATTTTGAAACACTATTATACTAATCTTTATAATTATTTTATTCATGTTATTACTATATTAATAATTTCAATTCATGTTATTACTATATTTATAATTTTAATTCATGTTATTACTATATTAATAATTTCAATTCATGTTATTACTATATTAATAATTATAATTCATTTTATTACTATATTAGAAATTTTAATTGATGTTATTTCTATATTGTTTGTTTGTTTTATGTTTTATGTTTTACTATTTTGTAACACTACTA
>APFE031751906.1:39801-62883 GCA_000404065.3 Pinus taeda | reverse complement strand
GGGCTAATAAGAATATTGAAGTAAATTGCTCTTAAGCATAGAACATACCATAGTTATCTAAAATTAACACCTTACCACAATTAAATGTCTCTAAATAAAAAGTAGCTAGCCAAGGGAGGCGTACCACTCTCAAATCGCAAGTGACTAGGTACATGGGATAGAATAATAATATCCATGTGATGACTACTCTATCCAAATCTAGAAATGTGTGAAGAATCTCCTTAAAATAGTAAGTGCGTTCAAGTACCAAGTCAAATATCCTCTTCAAGGCTAAACCAAGAGGTGAAAAAAACCAATTCAATGCTAAGAGTTGACTATCTAGTGGAGTAGACAACCTGAAATAGAATACATAGAAGATATGAAAATAAAAAATGATTTAATAAGTTGGAAGTGGACATGAAAGGGAGGGTTCATGCATAGCTATCCCTCAAGGGATGTGTGTACACAACAAACTCCTCATTTTGTGTGCAAAAGGAAGTAAATGGCTCATCCAAGTGGCACGTGTGAGCATGAACAAGGCTGTCATAACCACAACGAACTTATGAGGGAAACCACTTTTGTCAAAAGTTATTTTTTCAAGTGAATTGCTTCAACATGTGTGCCAAAGAGGAGCACTACCCTAAAGTTTTGTTCCTTGTGCACACCAAGTTATATTCTCTTGTTTTTTTTCTTTTTTTAATATTGAAACTTAGGGATTAAGACCTTGACTAAGGTTTATAACCTACCAATAAAATAGACCAATAAGGTAGCACTTTAGCCTTAGGATTGTGTCTAATCAATTGACAGTAAAAGTATTCCAAATCACTCTAGCATGTTTACACTTGGAAAAATGAGTTTTATTGAATATGCCAAATGAGAGTTAAGTTATGAAGGAAAATTATATGAAAATGGCGGAATATGGTTCATGTGTCCTCTATGAGTGGGTGAATGATGGAATATGATTGTGATATGAAAATTGTCTAGGCAAAATGGAAATGTGATGATAGAATGGGTGGTACCTAAGCTAAATGATGGATGGGTGATGAATGATAACATGCATCTAAGGTTTAAACACACCACTAGGAAGTACACTACCAAACTAGAGGACACCACAACTAGGAAAGGCTTGAAACCACCATGAAACAACCATGAGAAAATAATTAGTCACACATCTAGACTCCTGCACTCTATGCTCAACATGGTTTTGCAATTGCAGTAATATTTCTATTGGTTAATTAGTTAGTTCTTCTTTCTGTTTTTAGTACGCTAGTGATAGGAGTTGCTTTCATACTCCCAGCGTGTATTTACGTAGGCTTCTTTTCCATTGACCAACTATGTGACCATTAGTTGGAATTTTATAGAATTATCTTATCTTATTTTTATTAAGAAATCGATTGTGAGTGAAAATTTCCCTAATGAAGTTGCACTAAGATCAAAAGTCTATTTGAAGGTGTCCAAAAGGCATTTGTAGAGAGACATTATATTAATAAATCATATTGTTGGCATTACATGTGGATGGTTAAACTAACAGATATGCCAATGATATATTTACCAATATCTAGTGTTCGCTGAACATGATCCAGTTGGCCATCTAGGGTTGTCCAGAAAACGGTTTTGATATTAACAATTTTCAGGTCATGATTTTCTGGTGCATTTTTGGGAGTAGTGACAACTTACACCCAAAGACTGGCAACCTGACTCACTATGCTAATTTTGTTTCCAGCTAGCCAAAGCAGAGAATCAAGTGAAAAGTTATGTTCTGTTCAAGTATCCATTTTTTTTTCTAGGTAGAGCCAAAATGGAGAATCAAGTGAAAATTTATAATCCAGGCAAGGCTCCCCCTTTTTCCAGACAACTCAGATTTGTCTAGCTTAGTGTTTTTGCTCAGCCATAATCATGTGAGGCTTAGGGTTATTGCATTTTGATTTTTTTGCTTCTAGGTTTTATCGGCATCATTATAAAACTAGCTTCAACCTCTTGTTATAGGCTTTTTTCAATTGAGTGTAGCTGTCACATGTCTTCTCAGAGATAAGCTACCACCAGTCGGCCCATTTTGCATTGCTATGTATACTGCAATGTTTTTCACTATTTGATTCATTAATAGAAGTTGGTTTTCAATGTAATACTCTTCTTTCAATACTTAATTGGTATTCTCTTTGCAGTATTGCATGTTCTACTCTCCTCCTTCGCTCCCTTAAAGATTTTTGGGGGACCATCATTTCCCGGTGCTCACCTAACCCAGTCGACCTTGATCCTGCCTCAATGTTCTCTCACACCTCCCAGCTGTATGACATTCTTGGGTAGCCTCTGATTCAGGTTACTTCCCCCCCACCTCCCGCCACCTTTTCTTCGACAAAGATATCAGAGAGGCAATATGGACAATGAATAGCAGCAGGGCAGCAGACGAAGGTGGTTTCTAGGCAGAATTCTTCAAGCATGGACTTCGCCCCCTAGTAGGATATCTGGTAGACCTCTTCAACCAGGTGGTTTGAGATGGATTTCCGAATGGTTGGTCACACCACATTATCTACCCAATCCACAAGTCAGGGCCTACTTCTGACCCCAATAACTACAGGACAATCATGGTTGGGCACACATTCTCCAAGCTATATGCTACAACACTCTCCCATTTCCTTGAGTAGAGACAACTCAGGGCCAAGGGCCAAGCAAGATTCTGCTCGGACCACCAGATGATCGACCACATCCTTACTCTTCATGCGGTGATCGAGGAGGCTAGGCATCGATCCTCTAAAGTGTACTGCTGCTTTGTAGACTTCCGGAAGGGCTTTGACTCAGTCCTAAGGGAAGATATTTTCTAGAGGCTAAGAGAGGTTGGCATTTCTTCGACTCTCTTGACAGCTATCATGCGCCTCTATGAGGCCATCTTTGGCCGTCTCCGCACAGTCGGAGGAATGTCGGATTTCATCCGAAGCACCATTGGAGTCAAGCAAGGATGCCCCCTTTCTCCTACTTTATTCGGGATCTATATCGAAGAGCTTGAGTCCTTCCTCCAGGAACATATCCAGGATACAGATGGGTGTCTTCTTCACCAGGTCCTGATTTCCATCCTCCTCTTTGCAGACGATATTGCCCTTATTGCCTCCTCCCAGGAAGGCCTTCAAAGATAGTTGGATGCTCTCGTAGCTTTTTGTGATCGGAGGCATCTAACTGTGAACTTGGGTAAAACCAAAGTGATTGTCTTCAATGGAGTCAAGAAAACCTCGGACTTCCACTTCCTATTTAAAGGAGAAGAGATCGAGATTGTTCTCTCAGGGCCTCGCTTTAGCCTACGGCCAGCCCTTCATCTTTGGATCAACAAAGGGTATGGCTCCCTAGCCCTTTTGGAGAGGCAGTGTTTCCAGCACCTTTTCCAGGACATCTTGTCCAAAATGAGCATCACAGATACTTTGCTTTGCCCCACAGTGCTTTATGGCTCAGAGATTTGGGGTCCCTCTCTCCTAGAGTCAGATTGGGCCTCAGCGGAGCGGGTCCAGGCCCTCCTTTTGCGCCGTTTCATTAGGTGCAAGCAGATAGTTCCTCAGCACATCATTTTAGCAGAGTTCGGGGCTCAACCTTTCCACCTAGAGGTGATATTCAGGTTAGTGTCGCTCCTGCACAGGCTCCGAGCCCTGGCAGACACGAGGAAGGGTTGTGACAGATACCCATATTTAGCATATTGCTCCTCAGAGAACATCGCCCGTATGCAGACAGGCCGATCCAAATGTTGGTACACTGGTGTGACAGAGCTTCTGGAGGCTTCAGGAATCCAGATTGACCATCTCCCTCCTTTTCAGTACTCTCTGAATGCTCCAGGCCACCTCCTCCCCAATCAACAAGAGCTGAATAAAATCATTAAGGAGGATATTTACAGACGATACATTTAGATTACATGGACCAATCCTCCCAATGGGTTGCGTCCAAAAATGGCCTTCTATGCGGAGCATTGCCTGGAAATCAGGGATGGGCTCATCATCAGACCCCAGTGCACGTTTCAGCATTGGATGCATGCCCTTAGAATCCCCCTCCTGCAGTTCAGAGTTGGGTCTCATAGACTCCAGGTGGAGACAGATCACCACATTGATAGGGCAGATAGGATTTGCCAACTCTGTCACTTACATGAGATAGAGACAGAGACACACTTCATCTTCGGATGCCCTGCTTACTACGAGATTCGAGGTCGTTTCCATTGTCTCTTCAAGTCTTCTCATACTTTGACCAACTTCCTCGGATATGTTGATCCGAGATGCCTTGCACTTTATCTCTAGGAGGCCTTCAGATTTCGGGCCCATTTTCTTCAGCCCCCCACCAGATCGGACACCACGCAAAAGATCACGGACTTCTTTAGCATGCTACCTTCAGTGCGGGGCACCAAAAGAACCATTTACCAACCCACAGACACTGAGCCCAGATCAGTGCGGTCTCGGGGGGGCCGACCCACCAAACTGCACCAGCACTCCAGGATTGGATCCACCCCTAGGAGGCGCCCTAGAACCTCCAGGCGACAGCAGTGATAGCCTAGTATGCCCACAAGACAGCAGACTTTGACATGCTTCTCTCATTTTTTTTTTCTTGACCTCGGATGTTAGGAGTAGGATCTGGACAGGAGACCCCTGCCTTTTCTTCTCCTTCTTCTTCTTCTCCTTCTCTGCTCCATCACAGTGCTTTGTTTCGAGGCCAAGAGCTTCTAGCTTCTACATTTACATTTATTTAGATTGTAGATGTATTTTCTGCTTTTTAAAAAGAAATGTTAAAGGGGACCGTTTGGTCCACCGGCTTGGCATGATGTAATCATTGTAACCGACAGACCCGTTGACCTCTTATGGTCATTTGTTGGACATTAATAAAATTATCTTATCTTATCTTATTTCATTCTCAAGCCAATCTGGATTAGAATGAGACTTAAAGTGAATGCTAATATCATAACTTCATCATATCTAGTATTCATTTCAAGAACACTTCTGAAAAACATTAACAGCTCCTGATTGTTCTCAGTGTATGCTCTGTAAAAGAAAAATAGCAGGAACCCATTATAAAACTTATTACCATAATTTTTGTGCTGGAACTTCTAACTTGAGCATGTAGCATGAACTTAGCCCACACAGAGTTTAGGCAGAATATGAAATGCATCATCAATAACCCAATCAGAGCATATATGAAACTGGTAACAGCAGGGTGGATGGAGAAAGAAAATGACACAGATGATATTGATGTCTACAGGTGATCCATTGTCTTCAAAATTAAAATAGCCGATGTCACTCTGACAGGTAGTACTTAAGAATATGACATATCATATCTTATGAGGCAAGCTGTTAATATTTAATTATATTTCTCATCTTATCAAAACTCACACAAATAATTATTTTTTCATCTTATCAAAAGATTCATGGATTATGTGTCAACATATTCATACCTGTATATCCATATGCTGGACAAAAACAAAGGGGAAAAAGGTTGCGAACGTTGGCCTAAACCATTTTGATTTTGTTAGCTGAATTTGCTTTATGCTTCTGGGGAGTGCACTTCTGCAGGACTTGTGACAGATTCACTTCCTGGTCTCATTGACCTATCCCTTGGTCATTCCTTGGACATCAATAAAATTATCTTATCTTATCTATGATCTCTTGAATGTGAAAGGCTAGCAGTGTACAGGTCAAAACATTCAGAAGGAAAACAATTGATTTGGCATCTATATATATTATAGATATGCCATTTCCTA
Source organism: Pinus taeda (assembly GCA_000404065.3). Taxonomy (NCBI): domain Eukaryota; kingdom Viridiplantae; phylum Streptophyta; class Pinopsida; order Pinales; family Pinaceae; genus Pinus; species Pinus taeda. The sequence goes on along the minus strand of APFE031751906.1, from coordinate 57,188 downwards.
GCTGCATTGTTTACAAAATTTGGAAAAAGTTGCCATTCAACTTTTAAGTGATGGCCATGGTTCTGGAAAGGGGCCTCTAGCAGGTTCCATATTTGAGAAAGTGCCAAATCATTAACTTCCTAATAAAGTCACCAATCATACTAATACTTTTACTTCTGAATATACTTGACATTAATTCTTATGATAAGTGTATTTGATGCATCTTATTTAATTTGTTCAAACTTTGAAGTTTGACTACCTTTACTGAATTCTTTTACTTGGTTGAGCAGGGCATCTCCAAGGCACAGGATGCCTCCAGGGCTCTTATGGAATATGCTCATATGTATGAGGAGGCAACGACAAAGTTGCAAGAATCAGAGGATAAAGTAAAGAGTTTGAATGAAAAGCTTTCTGCAGCTCTCTCAGAAATCAATACTAAAGAAAGTTTGGTGAAAGAGCATGCAAAAGTTGCAGAAGAACTCATGTCAGGTAGCATTTATTTAAGTGTTATTTGTTCCATTTAAACATGAAGATTTGTGGTTCAAAAGTTTGATATGATTTTCTCTTGAAAATTGACCCATACTAGATTGCATTCTCAACTTATCAGCCTGTTAACAATCACTGCTCTTAGACTCACTTGAATTTTCTTTTCCTTTGGGGATGCATATGTTAGTATACAGCCTTATTTACTACTAGTTCTGTAAGAGATTTCTAGGTTATAACCTGCTCTTTACCTATTATTTGTGGTCATGCTTGGAAATTGATTGAACAGTGTTTCCTGGGCAGGTTGGGAGCAGACAGGGGCTGAAGCACGGGCTTCAAAACAACAGGCTGAGTCTCTGAAGCAGCAAAAAGTTGTACTTGAAGACAGAGTAGCCCATTTGGATGGTGCTCTCAAAGAGTGCATGAGACAACTTCGGCATGTAAGAGAGGAGCAAGAGCACAAACTTAATGAAACTATTGTCAACAAAACTAGAGAATGGGAGAAAATCAGATTTGAATTTGAGGCCAAAATAGTGGCTTTAGAACAACAGCTTCTTCAGGCAGGAGCAGAGAATACTGCAATATCCAGATCATTACAGGAACGTACAAAAACTGTGGGAGAATTAAATGAAGCTAGAGCTTAAGCCCAGGCTGAGGTTAAAGTGCTCCAAGTAAATATTGAATCATATGAACATGATATTTCATCCTTGAAATATGAACTTCATGTTCTCAGCAAGGAACTTGAGATTCGCAATGAGGAAAAAAATATTAGTATGAAAAGTGCAGATGCAGCTAATAAGCAGCATTTAGAAGCTGTTAAAAAGATTGCAAAGTTAGAAGCAGAGTGTCAAAGACTTCGGAGTCTAGTTTGGAAAAAATTGCCAGGACCTGCTGCATTGGCTCAAATGAAGATGGAAGTTGAGACCCTAGGGAAAGAAACGGGAGAAGGCCGGAGAAGGAGGTCACCTGCCAAAGGCCGTGGTTCATTTGTTTCTCATTCGTTTGATTCTGGATATGATTCTCAAGATCAAGGTCAAAAAGAATCTGAATATCTAATAGAACGCCTACTGGCCACGGAGTAAGAAACAAAAATGCTAAAAGAGGCCTTGGCAAAGCGAAATGGCGAGCTTCAAGCTTCAAGAACATTGTGTGCTAGAACAGCAAGTAAACTCTCAAGTCTCGAGAAACAACTGGAAGTTTTAAATAATGATCACAAACAGAGAAAACCTGCCCTTGAGCTGCACATTGAAGGACCGAGGAGTCAAACTGCAAGTAACCCACCGAGCTTAACCTCGATGTCTGAAGATGGTAATGATGATGAGGTAAGCTGTGCAGAGTCATGGGCCTCAGCTCTGATTTCAAAGCTATCTCAAATTAAGAAGGAAAAGGATTTAGGAAGAAGTGACAAGACTCTGGAGTCAGAAAAAGTGGATTTCATGGATGACTTTGCAGAGATGGAGAGGTTGGCCTCTCTCCCTTCACCGAAAATGGATCAGACAACTGGAAAATTGGACGTCTCAAGTGAGAAAAGCATTGTAGGAGGTGAAGATAAGACCTCTTTGGAAGAGACTATTGCAAAAAGGGATTCAGAACTTCAGTCTGCCAATCAACTATGTTCAGATCTATCCAAAAAGCTAGCTTCTCGGAAGAGGAGCTGACTGCCTTGCAATCTAAAAAAGATGCCAATGAGAATGCTTTAGCTAGTCTTCAGGCAAGGCTAGATACCATCTTTGAGGTGCATGTTGAGGGTGGTGACGCACATAAAGTGATGGAAGTTGTTAAGCGTGCTATGACACAGGCAGGTGGCATTCTCACTGGCTCTGACTCTTGTACTAAGCAGCTGCTAAAAAATCCTTTGCCCTCTCACGATCTTGATAATCAAGATGCTTCTCAGTTTACCAAAAGATCGATAGAAGAAGAGGAAGATATATCTCTCTCCGATGCTAAATTTCAAATTGATGTTGCTGATCCTAAGCTGGAAAGTCTTGTTTCTGGAGTTATTACTCTTCTAGAATATATGGTAAAAAAAGCTCAAAGTTCCCAGAAGCTCCCAGCCTCAAAAGTGCTTGATTTCAATACCAGTGTTGAGGCATTTACAAAATCTCTAAATCAACTTTTGCATGGCAAAGTGGAGATCATACAGCTTATTACGGAGATATCTTCTCTATTGACCCATCTTTCTGAAATTTTTGCTCCTGCTTTTGGGGAATATGAAACTCAGGATGAAGCAAATGGAGATTCCAGTATAATACCTGACATTGATAAATCTATTTATTTTGAAAATGGGGATCTCAAACCTAGCCAACTGGAACAAAATATAACTTCTAGTGCACCTTCTTTATTATTGTATAATAGTGTTCCCAATGCGGATGGTGAGCTTAGTGTCATTCAAGCGGAAAAAACTGCTTTGGAGTCTGAGGTGAAGGCTGGATTGGCTAGACATGCAATTCTAGAAGAGGAGCTTACACAGGTGAAGACTGAGAAAGATAACTTAATAAATGAATTGATGGCATCCAAAGAAGAGCTAAAACAAACGAAAGATAAACTTGCTGAAATGGAGGAGATGCTGGCAAAGATACGAGAACAACTAACCTCTACTCAGGAGTCAAACCCTCTTGCAGAAAATCAGTTGGAAGCCATGACTTCGGTCAAAGCAGAGTTGGAGTCACAGTTGAAGGCAACAGAAATTGAGAGGAACCATTTGTGTGAAACGGTGAAGGCTTTGGAGTCAGAACTTCAAGAGGAGCACAAACATTATGATGATGCCGAAGCAAAGTTCCAGGATCTGCAGGAACAGCTGCAAAGGTTAGTGCAAATGCTGCAACCATGGCTATGCATGGTACTCTGGTTATTATTTGATCTGAAATAGAATCTTGATTGTGTCAATCAATTGAACTTGTCGGGCTATTCAACTATTTGTCTCGTGAAAAAAGAAACTATGTAGTAGTTTGAAAGCGGAAACTATGTCTAATAAAGCTTAAGCAGTGTGGTTTGAGTGTCAAACCTTGAGGTTAATTTTACAATTATATTCTGTTATTGGAATGCAGGAAGGATGAAGAGTTGGCGTGTTCCCATTCCTCGGTTCCAGATAATGATTTAAAGACAAGACAGGTATTAACATTTTATGAGTTGTCTAACTCTGTGAATCTTCCAATTTCAGCGTGGATTAATAGCTGCATTTCAACTGTGCTAGAGTTTTTTTTTCATATACTAACCTTTTATTGTAATAGAGGATGCTACTTTCTTCGCTGATGCTTTAAAAGTTTGTCTTAAAAATAAGGGTCAATATTGCTCATGAATAGTTTATTTTTGCAGCAAAGGGAGATAGCTGCCGCTGCAGAGAAGATTGCCGAGTGCCAACAAACAATACTTATTCTAGGGAGACAGTTGAAAGCACTGTCTGTTCCGAAGGACTCCATGGATTGGTCATATGATATAGAAAATGGACAATCAAGCTCAGGCTTCTCCTTTTGTAGGGCAAGAATCACTTTCCCAAAACAGCAAGCATTCCGGGCATCATGTATTGGATGCTTCTGATTGCTTGTGTCAGAGCAGTGAAGGTAATGGAAGATTTGAACAGTGTCCTGCCTCCAACAGCCAATGTGCCCCAGGGGCATCTGAACCTGATATGTCAGGCACTGGAAATCACAGACAGAAATCTAACCAATTATCTGGCAGGACTGTTCCCGATTCATGTCAAAATAATGAACCTTTCTCACCCGTGCATGCAGATTATAGTGAAGGCCACTTGACAATACCTAGCTCTTCTGATACGGAAGCAAGTCCACCAACAGAGTATCCTGTAAATCCCACACATCAAAGAAATAGGATTCCTCGCTCCTTAGCAGGGAATTCTCTATCTAAGTCATTAAATACAGGTGAGGGAAAATCATCGTCTTCCTCATCTGAAAAGCATGGGAGTGGGTTTAGTAGGTTCTTCTCCAGGACAAAGAGCAGTAGTAGCCAATAGACCAAGAAGCAAGGGCAAGTGTGTAGTGAGTATTGATTGGTAAACTGCATATGAGCTTTTCTATTCTTTTCTATTCTGGGTTTGGAATATGGCCTTAGAATACTTAAAAGCCACTATATACAAGACAATGAGTTCTAAATGATGTCAATATTTCTATACCCAGATGGTCTCGATCTCAAGCACAGCACATTTGTAGATTCCAAGCGGTGACCTCGTTTGTTTGTTTGCCGATTTTTTGTGCTGAATTGGTATTAGACATACCCCAGCTATGCTGGAATTTATAAATGTTGAATTGTGGTGGCATAGCACACTGGTCATCATAATTCATTACTTTGCTGGAATTTGTAAATGTTGAGTTGTGGTGGCATAGCACACTGGTCATCATAATTCATTACTTTGCTGGAATTTGTAAATGTCGAGTTGTGGTGGCCTAGCACACTAGCCATCATAATTCATTACTTTGTATCAGTTGAAATTCATCAGATTAAAGATAACCAAGTTAATAGATCTCTTGAGGATGTAGAATTCAATGATACTGACTGGAAAGTTTACATATTCCATATTGACGTGCATTACTTCTTGATACCTTCCATGGTAATGCTGTTTCTTTGGAGCAATGTGATAAAGATCTGCCTTTTTGTTTTGAGCTGGTAACGGTCAGAGCTCAAACATATCTCCATGCTTTATTAGGCATCGATGTTCTCCCTGTGGCTTGGGAGGTACACTCTAGTTTTAGAAAAAGAAAATAGCCCAATTCCATGCACACATATACATGAATTTTATGACATTAGGAGGATCCCAGTTAGTGGTATTTACATCCCTCTGGGTTCCAACCAGGAATGAAAAATTTTGGTTACTCATTCATCTAATCGAGAATGGAAACGTATTACGGATGAAACAACAGACAGTTGTAGAAACAGACAAACATGCAGCAAGTTTTAGCTATTATAAGAAAGCATGCTAACTCATGCTAAGGATTTTTTCACTTAGTTCACACAGCCATTTGTTAATAACTTCAATAAAACATATGAATCTAACCAATTACATCCTCATTAAATAATAAGCCCCTGGTTTTGAATAAAGTGCCTCTAGTATATAATGTTTGAACCATCTTGGAGTCATATAGAGCTTGTAATCTGTGAAGTTTGGCAAGAAGATGAAAATGATTTCGCTTGATTGCACAAGAAACAAAACTGCATCTGAAAATGAGAAAGTTCATTAGATTTAAATTAATGTAATTTATCCACTAGCTTGTAGAAATTGCTCTTAACAATTTTTATGCTCGTAAAATACATAATTCGAGAGTAGATCTAAATTGTGAACGTGTCAAAGTTGGTTATGGACACAGACTGTAGCAGAAGTATGACATTTGTTTACCAGCAATTGTGACCTTTCTTTCCGTCTGGTCGGAGCTTTATTCCCCAAGCAGCATGGGCTTGGTGTTGTTAGTTAGGCATGCATGGAGTATGATGCAAACATTTTGAAGAGAAAGGAAGGTGAAAAACAGAAGCAGATTGATGATATGTATCTCTAGAAAAATAAGACTTAAAAGCATTCTTTTAATTGTTTTTGGTCTAATATGAAGAATGTTATTTTTTAGGGCTATATTGTTCTTTCCTATAGATAATTGCAATTTTAAACTTTTTCAACATTTTAATATTACATTCACCCCATAACATCATATTATCATTAGCAATTATGTAGAGAGAAAAATAATATCAACAATGCAACAGAACAATTAGGAACAATAGAAGAAAAGCATACAGAATAGAGAAACTAGGATTTAGGTCAGAGACTAGGGCAGAACCCCACAAGGGTGGAAATCCAACCAGATTCTTTTTCTGAGATATTCATCAAAAGTTTAGCTGGGATACGAAGTACACTAAGTAGCATCCAATACATTAGGCCTCTTGGGCCAATCCATAATCATACTAGATCCTCTTGAGATGATAGCTAACAAGTATACAAAGGCCTTCATATTGCTGTCATAAGTAGCATGTGTATCCGTGGCCATAGTCATAAGAGCATAACGCTCAATTGTCACTGACATCTGACATGCACACAAATTACTGTGACCACTGCCATCAAGAGTACTTTAGAGCTATTGTTATCACTGTCATCTAGACTATTGTTGTTACTATCATATTAAGGTCACCATTATAGTCATACATCAAAATCACTGTTATGCAACAGAGTCATTGTCATGTAGATCTCATATCAAAGGCACTATCATGAGGATCACTGCCACAGTCATACACAAAATCACTGTTATGCAACAAGGTCACTGTCATGTAGATCTCTATATCACATATCAAAGGCGTCGTCATGAAGATCACAATCATACATAATTAGGTCATTGTCATAGAACAAAGTCACTGTCATGTTAAGACCACTGTTATATCAAAGATTATTACCATACAAAGGTCACTGCTATGCCAAGTTCATTGCCATATCAAAGGTTACACATCATTAGGTCAACCATATTGTCATCACAAGTATCCTTGCCAACATATAATATAACCAAAGTGAGCCACAAAGAATGAGTGTGAGAAATAAAGAAACTATTGCGAGTCACAGGGACTGCTATACAATTTTGTCCACAGAGAATACCATATGATCTTGTTATGAAGCCACAAACATATGCTATACAATCTTGTCCACAAAGAATACCATATGATCTTGTCCACATAGAATACCATACAGACTTATGCCATACAATCTTTGTCCACAAAGAATGCCATATGAATCTTAGAGATACAATGCGAATCTCAAAGAGATGTGAGGCACTGTGAATGGTGCAAGCTACAAATATACTACACGAGCGACAGAGAAACTGATGCGAGCCACTGTGGAGACAATGCGAGCTAATGTGAGATAAAGCGAGCCATTGGAGGATAGTACATTGTCCAGAAATAACAATGCGAGCCACAAAAGATTACCAACCACTGGGTATTGCGAGTCACAGAGATACTATTGCGAGCCATAAAGAAAAACGAGCCACAAGAATTAGTGTGCGCTGCCTCAAAACCATATGAAATCTTCCACATAAATACAAGTTCAATTGTTCCAAATGGAGGAAGATTGACGCTTATTTATAGTTGTTGCCACCTATGAAGGGTCACGTCCCTTGGGCAAGCCGACATGAGATCTTTAGAGGCCGACTTGAACTTGTGCCACAATAAATTCAAATAAATCATTGTTTGCCACATAATAACTTGACTTGAGATCTTTGATGGATCGTCTAGAAGATTTCTTGCCTAAATAAATTTGTCACCTCAAAGAGGAGTGCGAAAATCACATTAAAATTAATATTTTCCTTTAATCAATTTGAATTCTTCCTTGGGGCAAGTTGGGTTTATATGGAGAAATTCGTCCCATATATGCCCCAATTTTCAACACTCCCTCTCAGTTAGGGAGGAATTTCCATCTGCATCATAAGTCTCATCTCGTGTCATAAAAGAAGAATAATCCACAATCGACGGTAGGGGAGATCAATTCACTGCAAGGGTAAATATTCTCCTAACCCTACTGGTCTCCAGGTCAAGTTCCATGACCTTCATCTCAGCTAAACAATGATGTCTCAATCTAAATAAGAAGAATCATCTTAAGGGAGATCGATTTACCACTAAGGTAAAGATCTTCCAACCCTATATCAAAGATAATAGGGTAGACCAAACTCATAAAAAATGATAAGGATCTTCCAACTTGTTGTACTATGAAACAACCCCCCCATTTATGTATAGCAATAGCTAATGTTAGACATATAAATGGGGACCATTTTTAAATTTTTTAGTCTTTAGAAAATAAATCCTAACTCTAAGAAATTGTCTTGAAAAAACTCTTAGAATGACCCAAGTTTAAGATCCCCATTGAAAATTGCATTTTTTCATGTGATGATCATAAACGCCTTAAAGAAATTGAGATATGCGATCAAACCTCTTGCTGCGACATACTGATCAAAACCCCTTAAGAAGTCGCAATCACATTTCGCAATAGTCGCAAGTAAATATGACCTACCACAATGTCATCTACCAATGATTTGCAAAATGCGATATTGCGATATCCGCAATCACATTTCGCATTATGAATAGCTAATGCTATATAACATTGTTTTAAAAAATATGATGCGCGAATCAAGCAGCAATCGTGGGAAGTAATTGTGTTTTAAATATAATAATGAACGGTTTGACAAGGTAATTAATATTTAGTGGACTGAGGAAAGGTAATGATTTTGCAAGTTATGGTTAGTTAATGCTGGGTATCTCATTTGAAATCCTCCCACGATTCAAAGTCTTTTCACAAAGCTTTTAACCTTAATCACCCAATATTATCTGCATTGATATATCTCGTCCATTTCAGGCGAGCTATAAAAGATATGTCATTGTGGAAGGGGATGCAGAAACAAAAAAAGTTGAGCATTGCAGAGTCCGAGCTTACAGAAATGTCTCCTATATTCTCTGATACAGTCTGTAGTGCTGACGGGGGTGCAACAACTTGGGAGGTCATATACAATAGGCTTGAGGATGAGCATCCCAAGATTATTGTCACAAGAGCAACAACTGATTCAATAAGACCTTCAGAACTCCAATTCAAGGATGCTACCAATTCTTTCCTTCATAGGATAGGAGCGAGAGCAAAAATCCTCCCATACATTGATATGATTAGGTGGGTAGTGGAAAACCTCACCATTGAAGATAGGCAATTCAAGAATTCGAGAATGGAACTCATGGGGTCATTCAGAGCAGAGTGCCTGAAGCAAATGTACCATATACCTGACCCTGAGGATATATATGATAAGACATACATAGCCAACTTTTCAAAGAAGAACGAAGAACCCCTCAAGATGATTCATGGCTGGAGAGTACTTGAGAACAAGTTCAAATTTGATAAATCGGGTATGTATCCTATAGCCTCTTTGGCGAACCCCTACAATTATGTAGTTGTTATGTTATGTAGGCTATATGGGTTACCTAATAATGCTAAGTTTTCCATAGAATGGATTCCTCTGATTGATGCCTGTGTTAATGCCCACATCATGGATTGGGCCACCATCCTATCTGATAATCTAGCCACCATCATCACCGAATATCGATAGAAGAGATCCTCCTCTCGAGAGAACCTTCCTCCTTTCTATTTTAGTGCCTACATTATGGACACCATTTGTTTCTGCACTAAATTTCCAATCATGGGTTGGAAATGGACCTTGTAGGACCCGTACCCTATCCATCTCAACCATAAGCAAATTTGGGAATCCCATTATGTACCCCATTTCTATAAAATATGTCATGCTGTTATTTTGCCACTGCATCAATTAATTTTCAATAAGAAAGCCCCCATGTTTTCCCAAGAAGCCACTACAGACCTTTTGGCTGTCGGTAAATATTTTGTTGAAGAATGGTTCACCTATATTAGGGTTTTGGTAGCACAACAAACCCACATGACCTCCCTTTGTACGTTTCTGATAAATTGTTAGCAAGAGAAATAGCCCACTAGACCGTGGGAAAAGGCTTGACCAAAGTTCTCAAAGAAAGCAAGAAGTTATTATGGCCATCTTTTCCTATCAGGTGCGGTTATTTTTCTTTAGCAAATTTTAATCATGCAATAAAGGAGTCAGTAAGCCTGGAAGGTCTCAGGCTCCATACTTTTCCCAAAAGGCAATTTGATCTAGACAAGATAGCATATAACATCACCACTTCAGTAAAAATCAAGCCTTATAACCATGAGGCTAATAATTTTGAAGACTTTTTACAGTCGGCTCAATCCTTCGAACAATCATTCAAATGGGCGAGGAAAAATCTGAGTCCTGAATATTTTGAGAGCTTTCAGGAGTTCAGAAACAAAAGGCTTGAGGTAATCCCACTGCATTTGTTGAAAATCGAGGACAAGCCTACTCCCAATGTGACTGTTAATAGTGAGGCACCTAATTCTCGCATAGAGTCTCATGCAGATACAGGGAAAACACTGAACATAGAGAAGGCCCAAGACATCGAGACTACTGCAAAATCCAGTAGGAAATTAGCTGAAAAGCAAGGTATGAGTACCCCACCCAAAGATATTGTTTCGAAGATCAAAAGCAATAGTCTGGAGCAGGAGTAAGATCAATTCAATAAGAAACTACAAGACACTCCTAAGACAACAAATGCCTAGGAAACTATGGAGTATCAAACTCCTCTGCATGTTTAGAAGAATACAGACTCTGAACTGATGGATGAGCAAGCAACGATGTCTCAATAGACTGAAATCATCCCCGCTTTTCCCACATTGGAAATTGTGTCGAAGGTGACTGAAATCCCTCCTCTTGACATGTTCTACAGCTCACTACACAAGGCTGTAGTAAGAGACAAAGGCAAAGGAGAAGGATTGAAACACCTGAACTCCCACCCGGGAATGAGAAAATGGACATAGTTTGGAAGGACATCCCTTCCAGCCCAGTTGAGAACTCGATGATATTGTCACAGTTTACATGAGCATACGCAACTGCTACCATGGACAAAGCTACCGAAATATCTCTTTTGTTAAAATAAAAAGAAGAAAAGATTGCACAACTCGAGCAACAACTCGAAATAGAGAGGGGAAGTGTGAATAGGTAGGCCACTGAGCAGCTGGCCCAATTGCAATAGAGCATGGAGGTGCTAAACATAAGCCACGAAGTAGACATATCGGCCAAAAATATGCAACTCCATGACTTGCAGCAAGCCATAGAAAGATATAAGAATGTTCCTACTATCAAGGAATTCATCAAAGAGGCGCTAGAGCTTAATTCTCTCTTATTGAAGCATTAAGAACAATTTTTCCAAAAGATGTCCCATATCTCTCCTTATCTGATCACTGGTGACCAACTAATGGATAAAGCGATTGACTAGAGGACTGATTTTACTGATCTGAACACAAGAATCTCAAAGTTCATCGAATGGAAAGAAACAGAAGAGGGGAGGAAAGCCAATTTGCCTGAGATTGAGGAGACACACCAGGTCATTCTTTTCATAGATTGGGAAGCAAGGATCAAACAAGCTAAACTAACAGTGGCAAGTGCGACTAGGGTGTCAAAGAATATAGTAAAGGTGGTGAACCATACTTTGTTTGCCACCAACTTGGTAATAGAAGGAAACCTAAAAGCGCTACCCGATTTGAATGACTTGCATAAAACATGGAAGGAAAGAGTAGAAACTCAAAGGGAAGCAATCACAAAATTGGCAAAGACTGATTGGGAGTCGTATTGGCAATACCTCGTCAAGTCACACAGTCAAATCATGACCCTTAACTGCTCGCTCCATTCAACTCAATGGATGTTGCCACTTCTCACAGATGCAATTTTCACACGACAAGTCATAACACATTTTGGGGCACCTCCTGAAGTCAAATTGATGGCTGATATATGCGATTTGAAGGAAAAGCTGGCAGACAATAGATCAACATCACAGCCTCTGCTCATCAAGCCGCTATTTATTTTTAGAGTTAGTTAACTAGTTAGGAGGAATGTTGTTTGAAACCTCCTCAAATTTTTATATAATCTATTTTTGAACACTAGTTAGAATAATATTTATACCCTTCTCATGCATTTAGAGAAGGGTCCAGAATTTTATCAAAAACATTTGCAAAGAATGCACTATTGTATGTTTGTGAATTCTTTGGTGAAATTATGGAACATGATCCTTTTTTTAAATATCAGACTACTTTCCTTTGTTCATGCACTTTTGTATACTTGGAAGATAATTTGATCTGAAGAAAGGAGTTGATATATGTCATTAGTCAAATGAGCAGAACTTCACATATATGGTACTTCTATCTTATATGATTGGCCATGTTTTTGTTTAATTAGTGACAACACTTTATTTTCATGAATTGTATATGAGATATGTTTTTTCTGTTAAAACATTAATTGCACTATTGTATGATGCCTAGCTGAGATTATTTATTTTCATATATATATATATGCGATATAGTTTATACATTTATTTGACTAACTATTTAGTCAAAGAAATTATCTTTACACGTTATCATCTATGTTTTATGCGTGATTGATCTTTATAATCACATGTCAAGTAGATATCTTTGTAGATCACATATTATACAGAAATACCTGGGTTTATATTAGATTAAGTTAGCTAGAGATTTGCATGATAGAATAGGTCATTCGAGTTATCATTATTCTATTGAAATCACTCGTAAACCACCCAGTCTCATTTTAAAACCCATACTAGGAAACTGGTCCCATTATCCCCAGTCAGATCCACCACTTTAAATGGAAAAGGAGCTGTCTTAAGGTCCAGACCGGGTGGTTATCCCCCATGTTGGAGCAACATAAATCAGAGGCTTCAACATTTTGGCGCTAGAAGGAGGGCCCCCACTATGCATGGCATATAAATCGAAAGATCAATCGAAAAATATTTGTAAGAGTCAAAACCCATCCACCACTTTTACATTTTCTAGATCTCCTTCAGAGTCTCCGGATCAGAAATCTGAAGTTGTAGAAACATATCCCTCATCTCCTGAAGTAGTAAGATAACCACCTTCTCCATATTACACTCTCGAGTCTCCCGAAGTCCATTCTTTGATACAAAAATTGGAACAGATATCCATTTCTGCCGAGAAACCAGAGGGGCTCGAAGCTTCTGAAGAAAATGTTACTTCCTTATTACGAGAAACTGGTGTATTAACTAGATTGCAAAGTGAAAAGCTTGGAGTAACTCCTTTTTATTTTCCCATCCCTCCACGACGCAAGAAATTTATTACATCAAGATCTGAATTAGATACTAGTGAGATCACATCACCCTTCCATCCATTCACTTCTCCATCCATTTCTACTCAATTCGCTGCTTCCCAACTATCCACTTATCTAACTAGTACTACTACTGGTAGTACTAGCCCAGTAGTAAGTTCTTCGCCATCTATAGCTACTTTTGTATCGACCTTCCCATCTTTTCGGTCTCCAACTCAAACTATGGCCAATCAACCGGCTCAATCTTGGACAAATCCTGGTGCTATTCTGGTTGCTAATCCAAATTCTCTCCCAACAAACCCAGAAAAATGGTTACCTAAGTACAATCATGATGATGGTCTTCTAGCTGAAGAACATTTAAATAACTTTATGTTAGCCATGAATCTTAATGGAGTTGCACATGAAGATGTTGTGATCAGATTTTTTCCTTATAATTTCCAAGGATCTGCTCGGTCTTGGTATTTTCCCCTTCCAATAGGTTCAATAAGAGACTAGGATACTTTTCAAGAAGTATTTCTTGCAAAATTTGGTGATGACAGGACCATTGCATCCTTAATCAATGACCTTTCTAACTTAAAAGCAAATTCAAATGAAAGGATCAAAGAATTCAACTCCAGATTTAACAAGTTATTAAACAAAATCCCAGCTGCCTCAAAACCTGCAATAGATGCACAAATAGAATGGTACATATCCTCTCTTCCTTCTAATATTGAAATTTTTGTAGATAGAGCCAATAAGGCTACCCTTGTAGAAAACATGAAAGAAACCCTACTTGTAGAAAGAAGGATTATTGCTTTAGAAAAGAGATCACAGACAGACGAAACGAAATCAAAGAAAGTAACATTTAAGGATGATTCCAAAAAGAAAACTTCAAAGGACCCTTTTGATCTTGAAGGCCTTCAGAAAGTATTAAAAACCATGTCCAACGAAATGGTCGAAATGGTCGAAATAGGTTGTAGAATCCTCTACTCCCAAGAAACCTTTTTGCTAATTTAAATGAAATCGTTCTTCTACATCGCAACCACCGAATATTATTTCAAATGATGAATCTGATCCAGAGACAGAAGAAGACTCACCAGCCGAAGATGAAGCCAGAACGGAAGAAGAGATTGAATTAAATGGAGTGTGGGATTTAATTCTCCTAACTGAAGAAGAAGCACAAGCTATGCCAGTAACTACAAGAAGTAAAAACTCTCCTGATATGTCTATCACAAATCAGAAACAAAATATTGCTACTCCTGTAAAGGAGAAAATAGTAAGTAAGAAGTCTAAGACTAATCAAACTGACCCTATTCCACTAGATCCTCCAAATGCTCCCAAAACATTGGTAATCTTAGATACAATGGAATACAACATAGTCGAAGATATGAAAAAGATGAGAGCAAACATTTCTTTGCACGAACTCACTAAACTCAAGCAACAACATAAAATTCTATTAAGAGAATTAAAGGCAGTTCTTGTATCCCCTCTACCATTTGCTATAGTTACTCAAGCTGCTTACAATATGGGAAAACCTCCCTCATCTTCAAACAAAGTAAATCCGACAGATTTAGTCCTGATAGGTGATAGGTCTATCTCTCATACTCCTCCATTTCTTCTTACTTATGATATTTTCAACAGAAATATCCATAATTGACTTGTTGATTCAGGCGCCTCTTCAAATATTATGCCAAGAACCGTGTGCACCAAATTGAATATTACACCTCAAAAATCTGTAGTACACATAGTTCAATTGGATAGGACAAAAGTAGAGGTATTTGGAGAAATAACATGAGTTTCAATTAGGCTTTTCTCTAATCCAAAAGTTTCACAAATAATCGATATTCTAGTGGTTGATATCCCTGAATTTTATGGTTTAATTCTAAGTAGGGATTGGTCTGAAAAGTTGCACAGATACTTCGCAACTAATTGGTCTCACATGTGGCTACCACACAACGGTAAATGAAATCAAATTAGAGTAGACCGAGAAAAGTTAATGAAATACACAGCCACTGATCTTGAGGGAAGCAATGAACCTGTTGCCTTCACCAATAATATCATTGTTAATTACTCAGTTGAGTCATTTTTAGGATCTTTTAATGCTCAAAGGTCCCCTTTCCCTAATGATGTTGTAGTGTCTCAAATAGAGATTTTTTCACAAAAAGATGCTTCAAAGTGTGTTAATGTAGCAGATAAAATTGTAGATAATTCATTATTTTGGACTCTTTATTTTGATGGTTCCAAATATAAAGATGGTGCAGGTGCAGGATGTATTTTAATCAACCCGCAAGGGGAAAAAACCATTTTAGCATGCAGACTTGAATTTCAATGCACCAACAATACCACGGAATATGAAGCATTGATTCAAGGGTTGTATAAAGCCATTGGTCTTAATGTCAAATATTTGCAAGTATATGGGGATTCTGAAATAATTGTTAAACATGCAAGAAATACAATTATTGTTTTTCTGGGCACCTTAAACATTATCAATCCCTTGCCCATAATATTACTTCTCATTTCACTACTTTTAACATTTCTTTAATTCCCAGATTGCAAAATGCAAGCACTGATTTACTTGCTAATGTGGCATCCAAGCTTATACCTTCTGAAGAATTTAGTCCAGACAGATTTTCAATAGAGTTAGTTGTTAGGCCATCCATTTCTGATAATGTGACAAATTGGAGAGTGTTTAATAATGATGCGGATATAATTGATTTCCTTACATTAGAAGGGTCTTATGATACCATAGATGAACATGGGCATGATCTACAAATCAACCATAAACAGGATCAAAGCCTAATTCTGAAGTTTGTAGTTAAGATGGAAGATCTCTATGATTTAAATGATAGATTCAAGAAAACCACCAAATCCAAAACTCAGAGTTCCACTCTAAGATTTGAAGTGGTAAACCTAGGGTCAATTGAAAAACCTCAAAATGTCAACCTAGGTCTTGGTTTATCATCTGAAGAAAGGATATCATTCATTAAGTTGTTAAAAATGTATAAAGGTGTCTTTGCTTGGGATTATGCAAATCTCAAGACCTATGATACCTCTGTAATTCAACATACCATACCAATGACTTCGAATGAAAAGCCAGTACAACAGAAGCTTAGGAAAATTCAAGCAAGTCTTGAAAGTCAAATCAAATCTAAATTGAACAAGCTCCTCAAAGCCAAAATAATCTTTCCTGTTAGACACTCCAAATGGGTATCAAATATGTTACCTGTAAGGAAAAAGAACAGTGATATTAGGATTTGTATTGATTTTAGAAATCTAAATAGAGCTTGTAAAAATGATAACTTTCATCTGCCTACTATGGAACAAATATTGCAATCAGTGGCAGGTTTCGAATTAATGTCTTTTCTAGATGGATTTTTAGGATACAATCAAATTCTTGTACATCCAGATAATAGATTAAAGAAAACATTTAGGACCAAGTGGGGAACATACACTTATCAGAAGATGCCTTTCAGACCCATAAACGCAAGTGCTACATTTCATCGTGCTATGGATATTGCTTTCAAAGGTCTAATTAATAAATCAATTATTATTTACTTAGATGACATCACAATCTATTCTAAGGATAGAATCAATCATTTAAATGACCTAAAGCATATTTTTGAAATATGCAAGAAATATGACATTTCCTTAAATCCAAAAAAACCTTATTTTGCTTTACCAGAAGGAAAACTCAGATTTATAGTGTCCAAGAAAGGGATTTACATCAATCCTGATAGAGTCCAAGAGATTGAAAAACATTCCTCTCCCACATAACAAAAAGACCATGCAATCGTTCCTAGGCCAGATTAATTTTGTAAAAATATTTGTTCCAGATTTTTCACAGATTGTCCTACCCTTCAAGCAATGATAAGAAAAAGCATAGTCTTCAAGTGGGGTAAAGATGAAAGAGAATCATTTGAGTTGATTAAAAAATCCATTATCAATGCTCCTTCTTTAACAACCCCTAACTTTCTCAAACCTTTTATGTTGTATACTTTTTCATCCGATACATCATATGCATGTTATACGGGAATAATGTCCACACAGATGCTGCTATTCCCACTAAGATGGGTGGCTATCTTAGAAACAAACAATCAAAGTCTACTATTGATTCCTTTTATGAAAATAGATTGGAGGAGAACCAAGAGGGCCAACCTGAGTCTTGTGTTCGATTCCCTATCCTTCTTGATAGAGTTTTGCTGCTCGCTCTTTGTCTGCTCAGCTTCAAAAGGACCTGTAGAATCACAACAACATACT
>APFE031751906.1:0-20880 GCA_000404065.3 Pinus taeda | reverse complement strand
GTCCATTCCCGACCATCGCACCCTACAGAGGAGCAAATCAGTATGCATCGCACCTTGTACACTGGGAAGGTGATATGCAACGCACCCCCTGTATTGAGCTTTCAGTATGGTCCAGTTTTGACCATTTATGAGCAGTTTTCAGTGGAGAACTTATGGGAGATGATGTAATCAGTTGACCTTGTTCCTTTAGGCAGTGAAGCAACCCTTTTAGGGACTTAAGAGCCCTCAGTTTATGGAAATTTGTGATTGGGGTTGAAGTGCCCAAAAATGTCTATAACAATGCAGCGGTTTTAACACAACTGAATGAACAAAATATCAAGGAACACATCTCTTTTTTCAGTTCTAACTTGCAAGGTGCAGAGTTAAATTATTCAGCTGTTGAGAAATAGGCTTTTCCTATTTTTAAAACCTTAAAACATTTCAGACATTTTCTTCTTAAAACCCATACAAAACTAGTAGTACCTCACCCTAAAATAAGGCAATTATTGATTCAAAGAGAGGTAGGGGAGAAAAGAGCCAATTGGGTTACTGCGCTTCAAGAGTACGATGTAGAAATCCAACCAACTAAAATTGTTAAGGGCCAAGGTTTTGCGGGATGTTGATTGGAGCTTCTCACCTATCAGCAGAAGAAGGTCAAGGTAATGAAATACATATATCAGAGTTAATTCTCAATGATGTACAATCACAATATGCTGATTTGAAGTTCTATTTGAAGAATGGATATGCCCCTATGCATCTCAATTATAAAACAAAGTGTGATTTAAGGTTGAAATCAAATCGGTATGAATTAATCAATGATGTATTGTTTAGAAAAAAAAAAATTCGGTATTGTTAAGATGCCTAGAAAAACCTGAAGCTGAAAAGGTCATGTAGGAATTACAGGATGGACCAGATGGAGGATATTTTGGAGGAAATACCACAACTCACAAAATCCTCCATGTAGGTTATTATTGGCCAACACTATTCAAGGATGCATATGCAAGAAAATGTAAAACCTTTCAAACTGCAGCTAGAAGAGAAAAGAGGCCATCATTCCCTTTGCAACTAGTGAACATCCAACAACCATTCGAACAATGGGGATTAGATATAATTGGTGAGATTTTTCCTAACTCTTCCAAGAAGAACAAATACATCCTTACAGCTACAGATTATTTTACAAAATGGGTGAAAGCTATCTCCCTAAAGATAGCTAATACAGAAAGCATTACAAACTTCATTGATCAATACATAATTTCCACACAGCTTTAATGTTTGACAATGCATCTTATTTCTCTGGAAATACAATGGTAGAATTTGCTTTGAAGAGAGGTTTTAAATTAAAGTATTCAACCAACTATTATCCGCAAGGTAATGGACCAGCAGAATCGACAAATGAAAACCTCATCAGAATCATCAAAAGAAGTATTGATCAAAAGCATAGGAATTGGCACAAAGCATTGACATTTGCTCTTTGGGCAGACAGAATTACACAGAAGGCCTCCATCGGTTCTTCTCCTTTTTATTTAGTTTATGGAAAAGAAGCGGTTCTCCCCACAAACATAGAAATTTCATCTCTCGCCCTAATGAAATTCATCAATGAAAACCCTTCCTCCTCTCTGCAAGCAAGACAATTCCAGATTCTTAAACTCGAGGAAGAACGAGAAAAGGCTAAAGAAACCCACTTCCATCATCAACAATTAGTCAAAGCCTATTTTGATACAACCTCTGCCAGTCATAAAACTTTTGAAATAGGCGATTTGGTTTTGAAATGGGACAAAGCACATGAGGAAAAAGGTAAACTTACCAAATTCCAAAGACGATGGCTTGGCCCTTTCCAAGTAATTGACAAAATTGGTCAATCAACATTTATTTTACAAGACTTATCAGGAAGGACAAATTCCTTGCCTGTTAATGGGAAAATTCTCAAGAAATACTTTTCCCAGAAGATAACCTCTTCTAATTTTGCATCATATTCCCTTTAAAATTCTTAGGAAAATAAAGGTTAAGTAGTATTTACTTTTGGTTTTTCAAAATAAAATATTTGATAATATTTTTGATTTTTCACTTCTATAAGTAGGAGAAGTTAAATAAATAATTAGGACATTTGAGTATTAGAGTGAGCCTTATTTCTTTGGAAAAGCTTGATCTTGCTGAAATATTTATTCTATGAACAAACTCTGTTAGGTCCCTATACTACTAGTGTAACCCCTTATTGTTATTAGTACAAGCCCCCTATTATATTGTTGTGCCATTGTAGTTCCCATATTGTTATTATTGTGCTCTTACATTATTTTTGTTATGTCGGCTCTGATTACATTATGACCCCTTAGACTCCTATATATAGAAAGCAGGTCTTGTCATTTGCATCGTCCAAGAATTGTTCATTTGTGTAATGTAAAGGAGGTTTCCCCCTCAAAGAGGCCAAATTCTAAGGCATTTATCTTTCTTTTCTATCTTTTTGTGAGTTGGTTTCATAAAAAACTCTTACCTTTACAAAGTATAGATGTGTTGTTATCAGTCAAGAAAAGAATCTTTAACCTAGTAAGGACTTTCTGTAGATCAGTGTCTTAAAACTCTATCATTATCATCCAAAACTCTTAAATGAGCCAATGATTCACCCCATTTGATAAAAGTTTCATTTTTTAGAGTGTAAATCTAAAATATAAAATACTTAGAAGATAATAAGTCTCATTATAAGCTTTTTTACCATGATCATAGGGAAATAATTAAACTGATATTACCAAAATTGTATACCAAAACAGGGTAATAGCCAATGATCTAATCAATCAAAGGAAAAGGGGTCTCATCAAGAGCTAGCTTGTTTAGTTCAGTTACAACTAGTTAGTGGCATTGTCAGTATTAGGTTACCAAGCATAGACAATGTCTTTTAAGAAACAAAAAAAGAAAAAAAAAGACAAGGTCCAAATGAGATTGGAAGCAAGTGAATATCATTTTGAATTTTGAAGATTACTTAAGATGGGAGAATGAATCATTGTTGGTTAAAATATAACCCTGTCGAGGCTATGAATACCTGCTGGCAGTAGAGGCTCTATCTGTGATAAATGAGTAAAAAAAAAAAGAAAACCAATAAACTAATCTGTAGAAAGACACCTGCTATATCTCTTTAAAATCTTAATATTGACTGGTGAAGGAATTTGTATTTTTATCACTATAAAGGGTAAAGTAATTGAATAAATAGACTGGGTAAAGTATTATGATTCTAGAGAAATTTTGTTTACTTTATAACTCATGTAATTATTATTCCTATAAATATTCTTACTTTGAAAGTTCTAGAAATTTCAGAAAACCAATCAGAGATAATTGGTTCTCCCAAGTGAATCGCCAATTGTTGTACTATGAAACAACCCCCCCATTTATGTATAGTAATAGCTAATGTTAGACATATAAATGGGGACCCTTTTTAAAATTTTTAGTCTTTAGAAATAAATCCTAACTCTAAGAAATTGCCTTGAAAAAACTCTTAGAATGACCCAAGTTTAGGATCCCCATCGCAAATCGCAAATCACATTTTTTCATGTGATGATGATAAACACCTTAAAGAAATTGTGACATGTGATCAAACCTCTCTCCGTGACATACCAATCAAAACCCCTTAAGAAGTCGCAATCGCATTTTGAAATAGTCGCAAGTAAATAATACCTGCCATAATGTCATCCGCCAATGATTTGCGAAATGCGATATTCGCAATCGCATTTTGCATTATGAACATGTAACACTATATAACATTGTTTTAAAAAATGTGATGCGCGAATCAAACAGCAAGCATGGAAAGCAACTGTGTTTTAAATATAATAATGAATGGTTTGACATGGTAACTAATATTTAGTGGCTGGAGGAAAGGTAATGATTTTGCAAGTTATGGCTAGTTAATGCTGAGTATATCATTTGAAATCCTCCCATGATTCAATGTCTTTTCATAAATATTTCAACCTTAATTGCCAAATATTGTCTGTGCTGATAAATCTCATCCATTTAAGGCAAGATACAAAATATATGTCATTGCAGAAGGTGATGCAGAAACAGAAAAAGCTGAGCATTGCAGAGTCCGAGCTTATAGAAATGTCTCCTATATTCTCTAATATGGTCTACAACGCTAACGAGGGTGCAAAAACTTAGGAGGTCATATACAATAGGCTTGAGGACGAGCGTCCCAAGATTACTATCACAAGAGCAAAAACTGACTCAATAAGACCTTAGGGACTCCAATTCAAGGATGTTGCCTGTTATTTCCTTCATAGGATAGGAGCGAGAACAAAAATCCTCCCATACACTGATATGATTAGGTGGGTGGTGGAAAATCTCACCATTGAAGATAGGCAATTTAGGAATTCAAAAATGGAACTCATGGGGTCATTCAGAGCAGAGGACCTAAAGCAAATGTACCATATACCTGATCATCAGGATATATATGATAAGACATACGTGGCTGAATTTGCAAAGAAGAATGAAGAACCCCTCAAGATGATTTAGGGCTGGATAGTGCTGGAGAACAAGTTCAAATTTGATAAATCGAGTACATATCCTATAGCCTCTTTGGCAAACCCCTACAACTATGCAGATGCTATGTTATATAGGCTATACGAGTTACCTAATAATGCTAAGTTTTCCATAGAATGAATTCCTCTGATTGATGCCTGTGTTAATTCCCACATCATGAATTGGGCCACCATCCTATCTGATAACCTAGCACCCATCATCATTGAATATCGACAAAAGAGATCCTCCTCTCCAGAGAACCTTCCTCCATTCTATTTTATTGCCTACATTATGGATGCCATCTATTTCTGCACTAAATTTCCAATTATGCATTGGAAATGGACCTTGCAAGACCCCTACCCTATCCATCTCAACCATAAGCAAATTTGGGAATCCCATTATGGACCCCGTTTCTATAAAATATGTCATGTTGTTATTTTTCCACTACATCAATTAATTTTCAAGAAGAAAGCTCCCAAGTTTTCCAAAGAAGCTGCTACAAACCTTCTGGCTGTTGGCAAATATTTTGTTGAAGAAAGGTTTACCTACATTAGGGTTTTTGGTAGCACAACAGACCCACATGTCCTCCCTTTGTACGTTTTTGATAATTGTTAGCAAGAGAAATTATCCCACCAAACCACGAGAAAAGGCCTGACCAAAGTTCTCTAAGAAAGAAAGAAGTTATTATGGCCATCTTTTCCTATCAGGTGCAGTTCTTTTTCTTTAGAAAATTTTAATCATGTGATAAAGGAATAAGTAAGCCTGGAAGGTCTCAGGTTCCATACTTTTCCCAAAAGGAAATTTGATCTAGACAAGATAGCATATAACATCACCACTTCAGTAAAGATCAAGCCTTATAAACATGAAGCTAATAATTTTGAAGACCTTTTACAGTCGGCTCAATCCTTCGAACAATCATTTGAATGGGCGAGGACAAATCTGAGTCCTAGAGATTTTGAGAGCTTTCAGGATTTCAGAAACAAAAGGCTCGACGTAATCCCACTACATTTGTTGAAAATTGAGGATAAGCCTACTCCCAGTGTGACTGTCAACATCGAGGCACCTAATTCTTGCATAGAGTCTCATGCAGATATAGGGAAAGCACTGAACACAGAGAAGGCCCAAGACAATGAGACTACTGTAGAATCCAACAGGAAATCAGCCGAAAAGTAGGGTATGAGTACCCCACCCAAAGATATTGTTTCAGAGATCAAAAGCAACAGTTTACAGTAGGAGTGGGATCAATTCAATAAGAAACTACAAGACACTCCCAAGACAACAGATTCCTAGGAAACTATGGAGTATCAAACTCCTCTACATGTTTAGAAGAATAGAGACTGTGAAACAATGGATGAGCAAGTGACGATGTCTCAACAGACTAAAATCATCCCCGCTTTGTCCACATCGGAAATTATCTTGAAGGTGATGGAAATCCCTCCTTGTTATAGACATTTTTGGGCATTCAACCCCAATCACAAATGTCCATAAATTGAGGGCTCTTAAGTCCCTAAAAGGGTTGCTTCACTGCCTAAAGGAACAAGGTCAACTGATTACATCATCTCCCAGAAGTTCTCCACTCAAAACTGCTCATAAATGGTCAAAAATGGACCATACTGAAAGCTCCATGCAGAGGGTGCAATGCATATCACCTTCCCAATGTATAGGGTGTGATGCATACTGTTTTTCTCCTCTGTAGGGTGCGATGGTCGGGAATGGACAGATGGCAGGGACCAAAATGCAAGGTGGAAAATCATGGAATCTTCCAGAAGCTTCCCCTCTGACACTTGCCACTCCATTTTCGACCAGGGATGACTAAGAGATCTTCATTCTCCAAGTGGAAGCAGGAACTATCAGAGAGAAGACACTAATCAAGATCCCAAAAGATGACTCACCTCTCTGTAATCATCTATATATGGATCCTTCTTCACAAAGATCCAGAAGCTGGAATTTTGTAACTTATAGAGAAGTGTTGTTGGTATTCTGGTGTAAATTCACAGTGTTGGTGATCTAGCGTTGCTTGAGGTGAAGAAGGGCTTCTTAGCTAGAGGATGATGCTGGGTCAGAGCACATGGTTGTAATCTTCTTGCTACTTTTCATCTGAATAAGCTATTCTTGTTTCCTTCCATATTCTTGTGTACTTGTTTATATATGCATGTATATGGTTAATGCACATCTGATCCTGCATTATTTATGAATTTAGATCCTTGTTTCTTGCATAGTAGTACGTTGCTGTGATTCCACAGGTCCTTTTGAAGTTGGGCAGACAAAGAAGAAGCGGCAAAACTCTATCAAGAAGGAGAGGAAATCGAGCGCAAGACTCAGGTTGGCCCTCTTGGTTCTCCTCTCATCTATTTTCATAAAAGGAATCAATAGTAGACTTTGATGGTTTGTTTCTAAGATAGCCACCCATCTTAGTGGGAATAGCAGCATCCATGTGGACACTATTCCCGTATAACACTCCTCTTGTTGTGTTATATAACCCACTACACAAGGTTGTAGTAAGGAAACAGAGGAAAAGGAGAAGGATTGAAACACCTGAACTCCCACCTCGGAATGAGCAAATGGACATAGTTTGGAAGGATGTCCCTTCTAACCCAGCTGAAAACTTGATGATATTGTCACAGTTTATAGGAGCATACGCAACTGCTAACATGGACAAATCTACCGAAATATCTCTTTTGTTAAAAGAAAAAGAAGAAAATATTACACAACTCGAGCAACAACTCGAAACAGAGAGAGCAAGTGTGAACAGGCAAACCACTGAGCAGCTGGCCCAATTGCAATAGAGCATGGAGGTGCTAAAAATAAGCCACGAAGTAGACATATTGACCAAAAATATGCAACTCCAAGACTTGCAGAAAGCCATGGAAATATATAAGGATGTTCCTACTGTCGAGGAATTCATTAAAGAGGTGCTAGAGCTTAATTCTCTCTTATTGAAGCAACAGGAACAATTTTTCCAAAAGATGTCACATATCGCTCCTTATCTGATCACTAGTGACCAGCTAATGGATAAAGTGATTGACCAGAGAACTGAGTTTACTGATCTGAACACAAGAATCTCAAAGTTCATCTAATGGCAAGAAACAGAAGAGGGGAGGAAAGCCAATTTGCCTGAGATTGAGGAGACACACAAGGACATTCTTTTCACTGATTGGGACACAAGGATCAAACAAGCCGAACTAGTAGTGGCAAGTTCGGCCAGAGTTTCAAAGAATATTGTAAAGGTGGTAAACCATACTTTGTTTGCCACCAACTTGGTAAAAGAAGGCAACTCGAAAGAAATTCTTGATTTGAATGACTTGCATAACAGATGGAAGGAAAGAGAAGAAACTCAAAGGGAAGCAATCGCAAAATTGGCAAAGATTGATTTGGAGTTGTATTGGCAATACCTCGCCAAGCCACACAGTCAAATCATGACCCTTAACTTCTTTCTCCTTTCAACTCAATGAACGCTGCAACCTCTCACACATGCAATTTTTGCACAACAGGTCAGAACACATTTTGGGGCACCTCCTCAAGTCAAACTGATGGCAGATATATGCGATTTGAAGGAAAAGCTGCCAAACAATAGATGATCATCATAGCCTCTGCTCATCAAGCCACAATTTAATTTTAGAGTTAGTTAACTAGTTAGGAGGAAGTTGTTTGAAACCTCCTCAAATTTTTGTATAATCTATTTTTGTACATTAGTTAGAATAGTAGTTATACCCTTCTCATGCATTAAGAGAAGGGTCCATAATTTATCAAAAAAATTTGCAAATAATGCACTATTGTAAGTTTGTGAATGCTTTGGTGAAATTATGGAACATGATCGTTTCTTTTAAATATCAGACTACTTTCCTTTGTTGATGCACTTTTGTATACTTGGAAGATAATTTGACCTGAAGAAAGAAGTTGATCTATGTCATTAGTCAAATGAGCAGAACTTGACATATATGGTACTTCTATCTTATATGATTAGCCCTGTTTTTGTTTAATTAGTGACAACACTTTATTTTCATGAGTTGTATATGAGATATGTTTTTCATGTTAAAGCATTAATCACACTATTGTATGATGCCTAGCTGAGATTATATATATATATATATATATATACTATATATATATATATATATATATATATATATATATATAATCATCATCATCATCATCATCATATATGCGATATAGTTTATACATTTCTTTGACTAACTATTTAGTCAAAGAAATTATCTTTACACGTTATCATTCTGTTTTATGCGTGATTGATCTTTATTATCACATGTCAAGTAAATATCTTTGTAGATCACATATTATACAGAAATACCCGAGTTTATATTAGATAAAGTTAGCTCGAGATTTGCATGATAGAATAGGTCATTCGAGTTGTCATTATTCTATCGAAATCACTCGTAAACCACCCACTCTCATTTTAAAACCCATAGTGGGAAACTGGTCCCATTATCCCCAGTCGGAGCCACCAATTTAAACAGAAAAGGAATTGTCCTAAGTTCTGGACTGGGTGGTTATCCCCCATGTTGGAGCAGTAGAAATCCGAGGCTTCAACACAACCCTATGTCCCACTGGTTGATCGAAATCGATCAGCTAATAGCGAAGATCAATTTACCACTAGGGTAAAGATCTTCCGACCCTATAAGAAAAATAAAAGGTATCCTGAAAGAACCCCATATCTAAAGAAAAAACAATCTCCCCAAAATAATTTTGAATGCTATAATTACAAAAAACTAGGCCCCTGAGCTCCTCAATTCCCATAGAAGAAAGCTAAACCAAAATTGGCAGCATTGCTTGCCAAAGATATTGAACTAGAATGGTGGGGTTTGAACTATTGTTCTCCCATAGATCATCCTGATGGGAACACAATTTTTCTGTATCCCTATGAATTCTTAGAAGGACCTGATAATACTTTTAATTCTTCATTTGATGAATTTAGTGACCTTGAGCCACCAAATTGGGAGGGTGATAGTGAACATGAATATTTCCCCAAGCAAGAATTTGATTTTTGTATGTTCATTGCACAACACTAGAAGTTAAAGAAGTCATCTCGAAGTCTCAAAAAGCTTCGTCTCTCCGAGCTTGAGTCATTCTTATTTAGGGGAAGTGATAAGTTTAAGTTTGCACATGCATATGCATATATGTGTGAGAACCTAAAGTTGCAGCTTCCATAGTAGTCTAGAGTATGTTTTCTTCTGCATCGAGTCTATAATTTTCTAAGTATTACTGAAGGAATGGAGTTATTGCTTATACGTTGAACGAAGATCTGCCAAATTTCGAGTCTTGGGAGTTAAGTTGGTATCAAGCCACACTTTTTCAAAGGTCTTCCGACTTCTGTAATCAAGTAGACACATTATTGCTATTATGAAATATTTCAGTTTCTTGTCCTATGTATAATTTCGAAGGAGTTTCTCTATGATTGAATGTCTGGTAGAATAGAAAAGTTTATTTTGGGATGTGAGCTGATGTTGTTTTAGTCTGTTTACGCTGAAGTTAGGTGCTTTTAAGGCCTTGAGGCCTTTCCCTATTTAGGCTTTTGGCTCTCTAAAACTCTATTAAAATATATCTCTACCAGTATGGATCCTTCTTTGGACCAAATAAATTATTTAGAAATTACTTTGGATAGTTCTAGCATGACTTCGGTTTCAAAAAGATAAGATCCTAGTCTATCTACAGTCACTTCACACAGGAGTCTAATATCTATAGATGAAAAAAATTCCACAGAACATTGGGGGCTACCACCTATTAATCCAAGTCAAGTTTATAAGCTGAAGTGGTGGCATTATATTTCTCATTCCTTCATTAAGATACATTCAATAGATATTCCTTTTTCTCCCTCAAATGATCTAGTTAATATAAACATTCTAGATCGTGATATCATAGACTGGGAAAAGAAACAAGGTTTCTTATATCTTCATATTGGAGCCATCAAATTTGGTTTAGGTCCTCTTGTCTGACCATACTTGCTAGTCTCCTCTTTATGCTATGTAATTGATACCAGACATAATAACTTTTCAAGTGCACTATTAGGATGGTTTTCTACACTTCTCAATGACGAAACAACCTTTGTTACTATCTTTCCTAAGTCCTCAGTAGTTCATCTATGATTTGTTGAAAGCCTATATTTTTCTTGTTGGATTTGAAATGTTTGTAAATTCTTGTATAATCCAGCTAAAATCAATGGTTATTGTTCGGTTTGGAAATATGTCCAAACCACCTCTCGACTACACAACATGGTAGAAAAAGACAAATCTAGACAAGTCCAACCTTTGAGTTTCAATTGGAATGGCGTCCAATACCCAACAACCTAGGAAGAAAAGTCCTCAAACTTAAAAACCCAAATTCATATTCACATTAATAAGCGTCGAAAGCCAATACCCTTGTCTACAATAACCATAACCCAATCTTTAAAAATCCCCGAGCGATGCCCCCCAATGAATCAAATGATGCATTCTTGTACATACAAAAGAAATCCTACTAGTTCTGTAGGAGAACCTCAAAAAGGGACTCACAACACTTGTCCTACTTGCCAAGAAAAACTTAACAATCTCCAAGGAAGAATATCTATAACAACTTCCTCTCCTCCTTCATTCCAGTTGGCCATGCTATCTTTTCCAAGAGAAGTCTTAGGGCAAATAAAACAATTCCCTAGTGGAAGAGAGTCATATTTATTAGGAAGAAACCTTCCAACTATACCTTTTAGACAATTTGCTGATGATTTGAAATGGAAAAGAGAATGTCTTCCAGTAAGACATTCATCTTTAGGAGAGTCGGTGTCAAATGAATGAATGCTATTAAATTTCTCAAATATATAATCTTCACTGACAGGAAAAAATATAGATGATTTTCCCAAGAACTAATTGCAAATCAAACAAGATGCAAAATCTCAGAAGAAAGAAATAAAATATATGATAGACAAAATTGACGTACTGTCCCATGTCCTTACAGACACCACAATTTTAAGAACATCTCTACAAAAAGTTGCAGTCAAGCTAGATTTTGTAGACTCTTCGATAGAAAAAATAAATGAAGTAAAAATGGAAGTAAGAAGGCTAAAGAGGAGCACTTACATTTTTCATAAGGATATCCTCTGAGATGAGACAAAGAGTAGAAGAAAACCAACTCCATAGGAGCAATTTAGGTCCAAAATAACATATTTGAATGGGATTTTGGAACCATAGAAGATATCCTGGCAAGGATAGAAAACTAAATGTTTGTCATGAAAAATTGGCCACATCCTTTACAACCACAAGTTAAAGAAAAATGTCTGAAGGCAATGCCCATAAAAATGAGCCAAAATTTTATACAATAATGCCAATGAAATCCTCTTCGTGACCTAAATATTTCTCTTCTTTGGGAATTGATATGACCAATAGAATTGTATCATCCATGCCTGGACATCTGGTCATCAATTTTGGCTGTCAGAATATAGAATAAATAAGGTTTTCCATCCAATTGTTAATAAATTGGGTCACTGCTAAAAAGGTAGAAGATGCATCAATCACCCCAAGATATATGGCTACATAATTGGTAAAAATTTTTACAGAGCATGTAGCTGATTGGTGGTGTTGGTTTCCACACAAGACTAAGGATAAAATGAGGAATGATCCCAAGGCAGATGAAGTAACACTACAAGCATTGATTGCACAATTTCATGGCCTTGAGATAGATATAGATCATGACCATCTTGCATCCTTATACACGACTCATAGGCTTTGTAATCTTGCTTATCATGATCAATATTTTTGTTATATGCAGAAGTTAATAATAGGATATGGGAAATGAATGATCTTGCATAAATAAAATACTATATCAAAATCTTTTTAGGGGCACTTCTAGATGCAACAGAACAATAGTTTAAAGACAAAGACATTACCCTAGAAGGCATTTCCATAGCAATGGCAAATTGCTATATCAGAATAGTAATCCAAGAACATTGTTTGGTCAAAAGAGTGAACAAATATTTCAATAGATTTGACAACATGTTTACCCCATATTTGTGCAAAAATGTAGGGAATATGCTAGAATGGGGATGTAGTGCTTATAATTGTGGCCCACCAAACTACAAAAAATGTTTGTCGCTGCAAGAAGGACAAATACTATACTTATAGATCTAGATTTCTCCTTGATAGTTCTAAAAGGAAGTATAAGAAAAATAAAAGGTATCCCAAAAGAATCCCATATCTGAAGAATTATGTATCCTATAATTGCAAAAAACTAGGCCATTGGGCTCATCAATGCCTGTTGGGCATGGAATCCCCCCCCGAAGCATGTTTTGGGGCTCAAAGCCCATGTTTTGACCAAATGATGTTGTAAAGCACTACGAATTAGGGGCATGGAAGTATGTTAGAGTCATAGGGTTGTCCACCCTAATCTTGTAATATAATGTCGGCCTACACATGGTCCGTGGACCATGGGATTGTATAAATAGAGTGAGACTCTAAGTTGTAAAGAGACATCGAAGAAAACATGAGATAGCGAAGTAGAAGCATAGAGCAAGAGTCTAAGTGTGTCTTGGGTTGTAGAGTAGGAAAAGGCTCCACAGCTGAGTGCGCAAAGGCCTAGTCGAGTCCGCAGCTGAGTGCGCGGACCCTTGCAGCTGAGTGCGTGGACCCTTGCAGCTGAGTGCATAGGGCAGACTTGAGTTTGTAACTAAAGGAAGATAATAATAAAGAGAAGTTTTATCTTAATTCCGTGTATCTGTTCTTGAGTTATTATCTGTTTAATGTGAATTGCAATTATACTGTTTATTTACTGTGCGCACTTGTATGAATGAATTATATTGCTAAGTATACTTTATACGTACAAATAAGCTAAGTTAAGCAACTAATCATGGAATACTAGTAATACATTAGGTAATAACAACATTCGGCCCTTGAGTAGGGTTACACGAAGGTAGCATCTTGGGCTGCGAGGTACATGTAAGTGCGCGTAACGACGTGTGCACAGGTCGAACCGTAGACCACTTGAACTCATCAGACATCTCCAGGGTGCAGAAACCTGGTTCTATCACCCTCCCATACTACTTCGGGTGAGACCTCAGTCCGCGCTCTGCGGATTGTTGATGGAAGGGCCAGTAGTACCATGATTTGTTTGGCTAAATCACCTCCGAACCTGGGTTAGGCCCAAACAAGCCAACAAATGGTTCTGTTGCCGGGACCGGGATCTGCATAAGAGATGTCTGATGTCATGTCACTAGAATCTGACAAAGAAATAAATTTAAGGGTGGTTGGATAGAAAGATTAATGAATTCACGGCACAGGAAAATAGGAATCTGCGAGTAGCGAAGGAACAATGGTTAGAGGGCTATGTGTATACTAAAATCCATGAAATTTTCTTTGCATCCTTCCCCTCTAAGTTGTACGAGTGGATCACGAAGTTAGCAGACAGTCAGGGAAGGTGTAGGACTGACAAACCAATCGTGTGGACTCTAGAGTTAGTGCGTAGACTAGAAGTGTCAAAATATAAGATCGCGCACGCTGTGGACCATTGGCTGGATTGGATTATAGGAGGGTTTATCACTGATTTCACGGTAGATACATTAGTCAGCTACAGTGAGGTGGAACGACGCTTCCTCAAAGGACCGCGAGGTAAGTACATTAAATATTTGAACACTTGGATTAAAATGCTACTGTGTGAAAAGAAGGTTATGCGAATAAATTAATGTTTGGAGCTATGCAAAGTGGGAGGATCTATAAAAACGAAGGTAGCGCAGAGATAGAAAATAGCCCCTTGATTTCACCTCTGCGAGAAAGCGAGGAAGAGTTCGCAAAAGTTTTACCAAGAAACATGATCAGTCTGATAAGGCAGTGAATTCCACACATACCAGCCCCACCCACACCTCCACTAGTTTCACCATCTTCACCCCGATCTCCGCCCACACCACGTCCACCACCATGACAATTCCATATTGTGAGCGCAATAAGTTTGCCGGTATTCAAAGGAGTAAGGAACAAAGATCCAGACCAATTTTGGTTCGCAGTAAAGGCTATATGGCAAGCGCAAGGAGTCACAGATGACAACATAAAGAAGGAAACACTGGTAAGCATGTTGCAGGATCACACAATGACATGATACATTAAGCACTTTAATGACAATCCAAACGCAAGGATCATAGATATCCAAGTTGCACTGAACAGGGAATTTAGCAGGCCAAAAATGGAGACATAGTCGATTATTGGGTTGAAGGAAATCACGATGATTCCAGGCGAGACCCCCTGGGAGCTGGATCAGAGACTAAAGGGTATGATTCGCAAAGCCAACATGACCTTGACAGATTGGAAACACCACGCATGGTTTGTAGCATCACTAACGCCAGATTTAAGGATGACGTTGTCACAATAGAAGTTATCTACCTAGGCTGAAGCTTTAGAGATTGCAATGAGACTGCACGAGACCCCAATACAAGATCCTGGCTTGGGAGTCCAACAAATCCAAGCGCAAATGAAAAATTTGTGTCTGGAAATGCAGAGTTTGAAACAGGAGAGGACAACTCGCCCAAAGGTGCGCGAGGAGGTATGGTGCATAAAGTGCAAGGGACAAGGACATGACAAGGACCATTGTCCAATCTTCGCGAATTACTTGGTGGGAGGAGGGCTAATGCCATTGAGACCAGAGGAACAAGAAGGACCGAGTGCAACACCTACATTATGGTGCACAATTTGTCAGATAGAAGGAAAACATGCTACAAATAATTGTCATCTATTACAAAAGTTTACTTAGACGTCCCAACAATTGTTCTATAATTTCTGCAGGTTGGTAGGCCATGATGAGCGCACCTATAGAAGTTATGAACTGATGATGGATCAGACTCCTACCTACAGAGTTCAGACCAAAATGCGAACCCTTAATCAAAATGCAGGGATGACACGCATTTGATTTCAGGGGCGCGGATGCGGTCGAGGTGGAACGGGACCAGGAAGGGGTTGCCGATAGCTGATTTGTTACAATTGTGGAGGGCCAGGGCATTATGCACGCGATTGTACAAATCTGATGAGAGAATCATGTTTATATTGTACCCAATTTGATCATGAGACAGAGGAATGCCCTACACTGATAGCAAGATTGCGCGATAAAGGAATACTATAGCCTCCTCCAACTCAGAACCTACAAATGATGAGGTCTGAGCCACGTGAAGAGGACCCAAATGTAAACATCGTGCTCCAAAGCAGTATCATGACAGGAGATGACAAGGGCAAGCAGCTAGAAGAGAGTGCTTGGGTTCACAAGGCTCCCATAAAGGAACCTGAATTTGATTTGGAGCGCACGAAGGAGACATTCATGGAAGCTAAGAAGAGCTTCACAGAAGCCTCCACTTCAGGTAGTAAAGACAAAATGGAACCAGAGATGGACCCCTCAATGCTTACTACCTTTATGGAGACATGCATGAAGCTGCTGCGCAACAGTAAGGCTGTGAAGGGACTACAAGAACTTATCACTAGGTGCGCTGGGTCAGGAGAACCATGCGTAGTCTGGAAGCTCAGGAAGCACACAACGCGAACATGAAAGGAGATGAGATTGACTGCGCAAATCGGGGAATCTGAAATGGATCAAGTGATTTTGGATTTAGGATTGGACGCAAACATACTGCCAAAATAGACATGGGAGCGCATAGGCAGACCCACGTTGCAATGGTCTCCTATTCAATTGCGAATGGCGAACCAACAAAAGGTCCTACCAATGGGAGATTGCAGGGAGTAACGATAGATATCGAAGGTGTGAGCACACTTTCAGATTTCGAAGTGATAGAGATTTTTGATGATAACAATCCCTATCCCACGCTACTGGGAATAGATTGGGCCACTAATATGAACATAATGATAAATCTGAAGAAGCGAAAAATGATTTTCAAGAAAAAGTCACTGCATGTAGTGGTACCTTTAGACCCTACGGAAGGATCGCGCTACATGGAGAAAGTGAGTGATGGTGAGAGCGATGACGATCTAGAATATATCTACAAGATAACCGCGCGAGAGCAGGATTGGGTGAATCCAACAACGGATGGCAGGATTTCATGGGAGCACGAAAGATCTTGCACCTCAGATTCAGATGAGGAAATAGAGCGATGGCAGAACTAGTTACACGAGGTAACCACACTCAATTGCAACATGATGGTAAGATCACTGTGCTGTGTGACAACAGAGGTAAGGGATCTACCTATATATGACGGGTTGACAACAGTAGATGAATTCCTGAACAAATTTGGAAGAGACGTGCGAGAACAACAATGTTTTGATGCTTTGAAATGGGCACTGCATGCTACACCCGTAAGATGGAGGGGTACGCATCAAATAAGTTTGGAGAACTAGCACGACTACAAAAGAATGATGCTTATATAGTTTGAAAAACCTCAGCTACAGATGGAATGTAGGTATGATGGACGAAACAACCTGCACGCCCACCTCTCCAGATGGGTCTAGGCGTATGGTACACAACCTACACGAATGCACACCATCCTCACGATAGGAAACAAGAACAACAAGCAAGAACGGGAAAGATGAGGGCACAAACGATGAAGTATGATAAGACCAAGTGCACCAAAGATCATACTCGGGGAAGCCTTTGACAATGTGTGTGAAGTGCTCAACACGGTCCACCAAGTGAGATGCATTGACTGGGACATGCATGTACCAACGGTTCTATGGGCCTATAGGACCATGTGCAAAACCCTGACTGCGAGAGCACTTCTGAAGCTGAAGTATGAAGTAGGGGCTGTAATGCCTGTGGAGCATGAAAAGTCGAGTCCGCGCGTAACAACACCCATAGATATGACGGTCTGTGAAGCTCAGAATGAAGAAATCACACTACTACAAGAAACAGAACATATAAGACTTGAGGAAGAAATCTGATGGGGAAAATTTAGACTTTGCGAACTTGAAAAAGACCGGGTATGGATAAGAGAGAAAAGTGCTTTGATGGACGCGAAGGTCAAGAAGCTGGAAGATGAAATAAAGGAAGCAAATCTCATCGAAAAATCGAGGATGGTAAGGCAAGGTGCGTACGATCATACTGACAAGTTGGAGGACTATCGCCATGAACTGGTTAGTTTGCTACCTTGGCTTGGACCACATATCTTCAAACGTAGTGAGTAGGGTAGCACGTTGCAAGTAGTAATGTGTGTGGTTCCAATCACAATAATGGAAGGTGGGGATTCTCCGCGAATCATGGTGGAGGACGGGATGGAGCCCCACATAGGTGGTTCGACCACTTGACTATCCATAGGAAGAACAGTCTTAGTGCTCCAAGCAGTTAAAAGGAAGCGCAAGACTATAAACTATTTTGCCCAGAAGCTACACGATATTGGGAATGCGTGCAGAAGCAAAGCGTCATAGGGTCTGCGACCACGCATGGAGGGTTGCGCTACTGCATGGGTTGGCTAGGAAGTGACCGCTGAGGTCACTATTCATGATGAGATGTGCGACTTGAGGCCAAATGGAGTGTGCAGCGGGCATTTAAGATGCGATTTATGGGAAATATTTGGGAAAATCTATTGCCAATATCTGCCAGAACTGGAGAAGGCTGCAACACAGTAGAAAAAATATGATTCCAAGCTATGCGTCACACAATTGGCTGAGAAAAGACAGAAGGAAAACTACAATGGCTGAGGTAAGGGCAGTGTAAGAAGTGGCATAAAAAGCCACCAAGCATAAGAAAGCTGTAAAAGTAGTAGCAACAGCACAGGCAGTAGAGGTAGCAACCGCAAAGGTAGACGACGACAAAGCAACTTCCTCGGAAGGGCAGGAGGCAGAGGGAACAAAAATAGGAGGAGGAAGTGCGGACCGAGGAACTGCGTCAACACAATTGAAGTGCCCACACATCACAGAGTGAGCAGGACCAAGGAAGAAGGTCAAGCCCTTGAAATTGGCCATTGAACCGATCACCTTAACCAAAGGTGATCTCCATGACATCGACGAGACGGTCCGCAATGTCACAAACAAATCACTCTAGGACTTTATGTAGGAGCACCAGACTGTGTTGGAGGCCCTCAAGGCACAATTGTAGGAGTTACAGGTGTGACCCACTCAGGTGGGTACCCTTTCGACCCACCTCGTAGCAGGATCCTCGGCAGCAGAGTAGATGCTGCGCGCACGGATGGAAAACATGACCATGTTACCAGAAGGGGCCTTAGTGACAGCGTATGAGGTCGATAGATTTGTGGTTAACATGATGAAAGACCTTGGCCTTAATTTGGCTGCCCTTCCGTGAGAGATGTTGTGTTTGCTACAGGATGGGATAACGACAAAGATATGCGCTAGGGATAGCCACGCGCTCCAAGTTCTCAGTGAATAGAAGATAAACATGGAATATCTCAGCTTGCAGTGCAATGAATTGGTGTCACAACATCAACAGCTAGTGCAGGTGGTAGGTGACGCTTGCCAAAGTGTCTCAGAGCTGGTCATCCCAGAAGATCTACCAATGGAGGTGCGGATCCATAGGTTAGTAGCAAGAGTCCGCGAGGCCAGGGAAGAAATGGCAAAGTTTCAGCTGGAGCTGAATCTTCAGATCACCGAGCTGCGATTGAAGGTGTAGCCTTCCACTCCCCTAGAAGTTAGAGAATAATGTGCTAGCGCTATCATAGCGGGATTGGAAGAAATTGGGGTTGTAGTGCAAGACTGTACCGACATGTTGGAACAAGCACTTGAGGTCCTCACGACTTTGCAGGAGGACCCCAACATCTAGCACCTGGAGATAGAGGCGCGATAACTCCAGTAGCAATATGACAATGTATGAGGAATTATGCAGATAGTAGTCCTCACCCAGAGGCTTGCGAGGGTGCAGTAAGCCAAGGCACAGAAGGAGCAGGTGGACGTGGTGTGACATAAGGAGGCAGTTCTCAAAGCGTGCGTTCAACCATGGATTGACGAGGCCTTCACAATCACCATGAATATCAAAGGAAAACTCGTGCACCTATAAGGGATGCACGCATAGATGCAGGGAAGCACGCCAGACACAGAGGTCTCAGAAGAGTGGATGTAGCAGGTTCAGTAAGCAGCAACGCAGTGTGTTATGGACATCAGTACTGTTCGAGAACAGTTGGAGGGACTAAGTGCCAAGACACCGTGCTGACAGAGTGACTTGAGGGTGAGTCACAATGTTTGTGTTGGGGGCCTGTTGGGCATGGAATCCCCCCCCTGAAGCATGTTTTGGGGCTCAAAGCCCATGTTTTTACAGAATGATGTTGTAAAGCTCCATGAATTATGGGCACAAAAGTATGTTAGAGTCATACAGTTGTCCTCCCTAATCTTGTAATATAATGTCGGCCTACCCATGGTCTACAGACCATGGGATTGTATAAATAGAGTGAGGCTCTAAGTTGTAAAGAGACATAGAAGAAAACATGAGATAGAGAAGTAGAAGCATAGAGCAAGAGTCTAAGTGTGTCTTGGGTCGTAGAGTAGGAAAAGGCTTTGCAGTTGAGTGCGCAGAGGCCTAGTCGAGTCCACAGCTGAGTGTGCGGACCCCTGCAACTAAGTGTGTAGGGTGGAGTCGAGTCTGTAACCAAAGGAAGATAATAATAAAGAGAAGTTTTATCTTAATTTCATGTATCTGTTCTTGGGTTAGTATCTATTATATATGAATTGCAATTATACTGTTTATTTACTGCACGCACTTGTATGAATGAATTATATTGCTAAGTATACTTTACACATACAAATAAGCTAAGTTAATCAACTAACCATGGAATACTAGCAAGACATCGAGTAATAATAGTGTTCAGCCCCCGAGTAGGGTTGTGCGAAGGTAGCATCTCAGCTTGCGAGATACGGGTAAGTGCATGTAGCGACGTGTGCACAGGGTTGAACTGTGGACCACTTGAACTCATCAGACATCTCTAGGGTGCAGAAACCTGGTTCTAGCACCCTCCCATACTACTTCGGGTGAGATCATAGTCCATGCTCCATGGACTGTTGCCGAAAGGGCAAGTAGTACTGGGATTTGTTTGGCTAAATCACCTCTAAACTTGGGTCAGGCCCCAACAAGCCAACAATCCCCATAGAAGAAAGATAAACCAAAATTTGCAGCGTTGTCTACCAAAGAAATTAAACCAAAATGGTGGGATTTAAACTATTGTTTTCCCACAAACCATCTTGACGGGAACATAAGTTTTTTGGATCCCTTTGAATTCTTAGAAGAAACTAATAATATTTTTGATTCTTTTGATGAATTTAGTGACCTTGAGCCACCAAATTGGGAGAGTGATTGTGAACATGAATATTTCCCCAAGAAAGAATTTGATTTTTGTATGTTCAATGCACAACACCAGAAAGATCTTGAATCAAGGATCAAAGAGATTGATCAAGTATTGAAAGAAATGCCTACAAGGAAATATGTAGAGAGAGAAAAATTGTGCATAGAAAAAGATGAATTATCAAGGAAATTCACATCTCCCTATCCCCCTCAAAGTAAAAA
>APFE031751892.1:222864-235225 GCA_000404065.3 Pinus taeda | reverse complement strand
CCCCTCTAACCCCTCGGTTCACTACGTAGGTTAGTCGTGGAAAGAATATAACACAACCCAACAATTTTCAGGAAACATTATTATATAAAGTAATTTATTGATAAAATTGATGGAAGTTGATTCATCAAATATGACATCATATCCTATTTTTTCTTACTTTATACAACTAAGGACATTGGTTTGTCCTATTAAGAGGAAAAGGGGTGTGGGAGTCCGAAGGCAATTGTTTGCTTCACATAAAGTTTACATTAGTTGTTTAATGACAAGAAAATGGTTAGGTAGTTGAATATGAATATATTCTTTATTAATTTTCTAAGATGAACTTTACCCAAAGTTTTGAATATCTGAGTCTAGTATGGAGGACAAATCTCATGGAAAATAATAAAAAATGTGTTTGTTGATGTCAACGAGAATTTTATTTGGGGACATGCTTAGGGTATTTCTTTATAAGAAGTGATGATGTTGCAAAACGGATGCCAAAATGATAGAATATTTGATAGACTAGAACCTGTTTGATGGTAGACTACATAGATGGCACGTACAATGAGTACCAGTACAAGACATTAAAAAAATTGATGGCATTTGATGAAAATGGAAGGGGGATCTTGCATGTCACTGTAATTTTTGTGGGACAACAAATGGTTAGATATGTGATCTATTGTATTAAGCCATTATGCACTATGTTTTGGGATGTTTCTAGTGATTGGTTGGTTCAATGAATTCACTAGCTATCTCACAGTGGATGCACCCTCCTGAAAGCCATGATGATCTTGAAGAGGTACATGAAACTTACAACTTGAAGCAAGATTGTTAGGAGAGAGTCCAATCATAGCACTAGAGACTAGGAAGCCTTGATGAAAAACTTGAGATATGCACCAATATCATATCATGTTATGAGAAGTGGTTCTGCCAACATTGTACGTCCATGTTATGAATGAAATCTTAATTTTGGGAATTAAAGGTAAAATTGAAGTGTGAGCCTAAATCCTTAAGAATCAAGGATGAAAATATTGAATTGTCTTTCTATTGAGAGGTGCTTTACATAACCCAATATGGAAGAGATTCTAATGTCTGTCATGTGCCCATCCTCTCTATAACACTTATGTGGCCAAAAAACGTATTTTATTATATTTATATCTGTGTAGGTTTACTGAAAGGAAAAGAAAATATTAATAACAATAAATAATTTAGACACATATAAATGAACTATGGATTCATCTCAATTCGTTGATTCCTTTTGGTGCTTAATATATCCAAAATTAAGATGGATCTATTTTGGTTTATTAAAACCATATGTAAAGACATGAAGTGTGTTCCTCTTCTTTGTTTTTCTTTCACTATTGGGCAATGGCTTCCACAAAGTGAAAATGAACCTTTTGCTGGCTTGATACTGTCCACAGTGGTCTTCACCTCTAATCAAACTTGATTTTTCCACTTTTCATGCTCTCTGGGTCACTTAAGCTCTAATAGCATGACTGAATTAGTTTTCAGAATATGCAAGTGAGATGGAACACAAGAGAATAGTTCATTACAAGAGAATAGTTTCTCCTCAAAAATTCACTTCCTATCTGCTTCATTTCATATTATTTAGTAATAGATATTTATATTGCATTTTATTTTTCAAATTTGAGTGCTTATGATTGGGATAAACCTTAACCTAAAATATCTTACTGCAGAATTAATTTTTTTATCTCAACTTCTATTTTTAGGAAACTAAGGTACCCATCTACAATGGGCATGCTTGATAACACTTATGGATTAAAGTTAGCATCAGTAGTTCTAGTTACTGATTTTTCCTCATCATAATGATGCCAAATCTTGGAATAACTAATGCTTAATACAAACTTGTTCCATCTTGCTATATAAATTATTTATGGCAATTCACTCAGGAGTCAGTAGAAGTGAGCAGTAACCTACTTATGCACTTATAAAACTATACCTAGCTTATAAAAGAATAGTTACAAATTCATATTGACACCTTTTCAATATTTTTCCCGTCTTGGAAAAGTTCCTCAATTGAGGAAATAGCAAAGGCTCTAATCATTATTGTGAATTATATAATGAGACTAAATATGTGGTTAGGTTGTGCCTTGAAATGAGTTAAATATTAGAAGAGAAAAACCAAAGTTGTAGCCTTAAAATAAATCTCATAAAGTTGTTTCATAAATAGAAAATGAATATATTTTCTTGGTATTTTGGATGATTTGATCCTTAGCCATCTGTCATAGACAATCAATGTGTTATTATGAAATTGTAGAAATAGTCAATGTCCTATTATGAAATTGTAAATATTTCCCGTTCAATCTTTTCTTAAAGGAATTAAACACCTTAAACTAGTATAGATCCATCTTAGCATGTTTTCTTTTTTCGAAATTATTATTTTGAACAATGGCTAATCAAATTGGATGAGGAGGTCCTTGCAATGATCTTCATCCCAAGTTATAGGATTTCTAACCAGGTGTCTTCAAAGTTCAGATGGTTCTTCTTTGTTGGCTCGATGCCTTGGGTCAACTAGGGTGTTCACCTGGCTCACTGTACACCCAATATTTTTCTTTCTTTAGTTAATTTTTTGAAATATATCTTAAATCTCTTTTGGAATGGATGGGAGGTGCTCTTTAGTCTGTTAAATAAGTCTTTTTCATTTCTTTCATATGGTCTTTCTTCATACAAATATGCCTCTCTGAAGGCACCTGTTTTATCAATGTCTATTTTTTTTTGGTCTATGATAACCTTATTTGGTAAATATTACTTACGTGTAATTCTATGTATATCCTGCCATATGTAAAAATTCCCATGTCCTCTTGACTTTGATCTGACTTGATATACTTGCTTACATTGATTTGAATTTCTGGGAACTCTTCTTCCCACAAGTAAAGTTGTAGGTTCTACAATATCACCCATAGTAGGGTTGAGAAGATAGTCATTAATGAATTTGAGGAAACCATGGATTAGAGAAGAGCTTGGATTTGCCCCTTAGTCATGTTTTTTATATGGTTTTCTGATTTTAGAATAAAAAACGATAAAAAATCCTTTTTAATAGAAATTTACCATATATAATTATGTCCAGTTTGAATCAATTCACTCTACGGGAGATGCATATGTTCACTATAGCACATTGAATTTGTATATATGGATCTTTTTTCTATAATCATAAATATATGCATTCCTTTTTCAAATGGATATATAAAGTAGGGGGTGTTGTCAGCTTTTGCTAGAATTAAATGACACTGAAATATAAGTTTTCTTTTCTTAGGAGGTATCCAAATTTTAGTTCATTTATATGATGACATTGAATGTACTTTTTGAACATTTATATAGTTCATGCACATTATGTTTTTTTGTTTGAAATATTTCACAAATATTGTTGTTTTAATGTGATTGACATTGAAGTGCTTACATGGAAAACATGGTATGTGTATTTCAATTTATTTTAAGTTAAATTTTATTATCTAATTTAGTTGCAACAATATCTACATTCATTATTTTCATGTGAGAGAAATTATGAATATAATTTGCATAAGTTAGATGAAACTGGTAAAAGCAAATAGTAAAATTCACATGAAGGATAATTAAAAAATAAAACTGTCATAAAAAAATTATGGGATGGGTAGGGGGATCTGTTAAATTTAACCCTTGGGTGGGATGGAAGCACTCCTATAACAACTAGTATTAGAACTTATAACATAAGTTACATGACATACGAAGAGAAGATAAAAATAACTTAAAGACCTAAACCAATTTTCTACCTTAAAGAGGAGAGTCATAAAGGACTAAGCCACAACAAAAACCTTAGTAGGATCATCATCATCATCATCATTATCATCTTTCTAGCTGCAACCATGGTTGGAAGCATGGGCTTCTCGATCTTCTTTATTTTTTCTTGTGTGGAAATTGAGGTAAGCAACAATGTAACGCTTATCCATGATGGAAGGATGACTTAGTCTTTCTATGGCCTTCATTATCTTTCTTTATCCTTATTTTTCTCCTATGCCTCTTTCATGAAAATATGGTTGATCTTATGGTAGTATTATACTTATGTATAGAGAATAACCCTAATGTATTATAGGCTCTTGGAATGGTCAAGTTCACTTTGGGCACATTTTTCTTGGTTTTAATTTGTGCATCAAAATTAGTAGTAATAACATGGTTGACAATGTAAGATAAAACAAAATTGGTGATGAATTTCGTGGAAGCAGAGTATTATTTATCAAAAATGATACTTGTGCTTCAAGGATTTCCCTGTCTCTTTTAAACTTGGCAGAACAACTGCACAAATCACCAAGTAGTTCTTAGACCCAATTGAATTGGTATATTATAATACAAACAAAGAATTCAATCCTAGCCCATGAAAGCATTATTTGGGCACCATAAATAAAATGTGTAATGGATATCGCCTTGCCACAACATGAGTAGAGGTAGGTCCCAATTAAAGAATCATGGTGTGGTGTTTAGACTTGTTATAATAGATTCCAAGCTAAAAAAGGCATATTTTAGGCTCAAGTAGAGCTTGCCACAACCATTCAGGTCTCACTTGCTACATAAATGCAGAGTTGATATCCTCCAAACAATTTCAAGTCTGTCAGTGACATATTGGTCTAGAAGTGTAGAAGCATTTTCCAAGGAGTATATTTCTTTTGGCTAGGATACATGCTATATTGAGTCTCTACCTTCAGAAGCTTTTTTCCACCCTTTGAACGCTAAGCTATCTCTCTTAACCACAGCTACTTATCGCGCTTTCTTTTCATTTGGTGCTTCAGACCTTTCAGAGCCTTTTTACAACCGAGTCTTCGTCCCACCTCTCGCAAGTATTGGTGCTAGCTCTGAAAAGCTCCTGTACATCCGGTGGCCCCAATATTTTGAAAGAAAAATTCTTATCTCATGGAGATGGCTATCACGTACGATCCTTTGGAGCAAATTTTTTCATTTCAACGTGTCTTTTAATCTATTTCAGTGAATTACATAATTTTGTAAGAACTACACCTTTTATTTCTTATCAAATGTCCACCAAACCACTACCACAAACTTGTTTTATCTGGATACATTAGTGTTAATCTTGTGCACTCTAACAAGCTTTTTTGGTATATCATTGTATCATCATAGGTGTCAGTTTAAAATTAGACTCCACTGACATCATTGTAGTGATCATTTTGTTTATTCGTACATGACAGTATACTACATATGTTAAGTGTTAATATTTTTCTGTTGGTATCTTCTTTATAGGTATTCCTTA
This sequence comes from Pinus taeda, assembly GCA_000404065.3. Lineage (NCBI taxonomy): Eukaryota > Viridiplantae > Streptophyta > Pinopsida > Pinales > Pinaceae > Pinus > Pinus taeda. The sequence continues at coordinate 229,995 of APFE031751892.1, read as the reverse complement.
GTTTGGAATAGGTTTCCAGGATACACATTAATTAGCACTAAAAATGATTTTAAGAGAAAAAAACTTCTAACCCACTTAGTCAACCTTAAGAAAAGCCAAAGTCTATAAGAAATTTGTAGATAGAACCATGTCAAATTTTATCATCATTCCTTTATTCTTTTCCATTGCATGTCTAGTCCCTTGAGCTACCATTATATGATATATTTTTTGTGCCTGCCAGTTTCAACTTCAACAACTTGAAACAAGTCGTGTGAAGTAGAACCAACTAGAACAAGAGTTAGAGCAAGCTAGGAAACATGTGATGTTGACAAGGTGCCCATGGTATGCTTTTTAGTGGTTTTTAAGAGCGTAGTTATGTTTAATCTGGCTATTTTTACCTACAAGGAATTTATATCGAAGGAATTTCTACGAGCCATATTTGGTTTACAAAGGGAGTTGTTGATGCAAGTAGCCCCTTAAGTGTGGATTTTGATCTTTGAATACTTAATGTCTTGATATACAATATTCATTGCACCCTCATGTATCTTGCAACAAATTCATTTCATCTTGTTGAGGTGTGGGAATTGATAAATTATTGCTATGTTATGATTCAATATTGATGAAGGGTTCTTAGCTTCTCACTTAACTGCTTTATCCATCCACTTCTAATAATATAAAAATAATTCTTTTGATATTAGGATGTAATTTTTATACTATAAATAATAGATGTTGACATCATGAATTATTACCCAAGGAGGAGTTTGTATGATCAGAGTAATCACTAGCATATACGGAAGGCCTCACACTATTGAAAAATTATGCAATAGTATAGTTTAATGGAGTAGCAACAACAGGAGAAAAGAGATCATTCAAAGATGATAGCCCATGAAAGCATTATTTGGGCAGCACAAATAAAATGTGTAATGGATATCGTCTTGACACAACATGAGCAGGGGTAGTCCCAATTAAAGAATCATGGTGTGGTGTTTAGACTTGTTATAGTAGTTTCCAAGCTAAAATTGCATATTTTAGGCTCAAGTAGAGCTTACCACAACCATTCACATCTCACTTGATACATAAATGCGGAGTTGATATCCTCCAAATAATTTCGAGTTTATCAGTGACATATTGGTTTAGAAGTGTAGAAGCAACTTCCAAGGAGTATATTTTTGTTGGCTAGGATACATGTTAGACTGAGTCTCTACACCAATATTTTGGAAGAACAATTCTTAGCTCATGGAGGTGGCTATCACGTACGATCCTTTAGAGAAAACGTTTTTCATTTCAACGTGTCTTTTAATCTATTTCAGTGAATTACATAATTTTCTGAGAACTACACCTTTTATTATTTGTTATCAAATGTCCACAAAACCACTACTGCAAACTTGTTTTATCTGAATACATTAGTGTTAAAATTGTGCACTCTAACAGGTTTTCTTGGTGTATCATTGTATCATCATAGGTGTCAGTTTAAAATTAGACTCCACTCACATCATTATAGTGGGCCTTTTGTTTATTTGTGCATGACAGTATACTACATATGTTAGGTGCTAATATTTTTCTGTTGGTATCTTCTCTATAGGTATGCCTTAGTTTGGAATAGGTTTCCATGATACATATTAATTAGCACTACAAATGATTTTAAGCAAAAAAACTTTTGACCCACTTAGTCAACCTTAAGAAAATCCAAAATCAATAAGAAGTTTGTAGATAGAACCATGTCAAATTTTATCATCATTCCTTTATTCTTTTCCATTGCATGTCCAGTCCCTTGAGATACCATTATATGATATATTTTTTGTGCCTTCCAGTTTCAAATTCAGCAACTTGAAAAAAGTTGTCTGAAGTAGAACCAACTAGAACAAGAGTTGGAGCGAGCTAGCAAACATGTGATGTTGAAAAGCTGCCCATGGTATGTTTTTAAGTGGCTGTTAAGAGCACAATTATGTTTAGTCTAGGTATTGTTACCTGCAAAGAATTTATATCAGAGGAATTTCTATGAACCATATTTCATCTGCAAATGGAGTTGTTGATGCAAGTAGCCCCTTAAGTGTGGATTTTTATCTTTGAATACTTAATGTCTTTACATACAATATTCATTGCACCCTCATGTATCTTGCAATAAATATATTTCTTCTTGTTGAGGTGTGGGAATTGATTAATTCTTGCTATACTATGATTCAATATTGATGAAGAGTTCTTAGCTTTTCACTTAACTACTTTATCCATCCACTTCTAATAATATACAAATAATTCTTTTGATATTAGGATGTAATTTTTCTACTACAAATAATAGATGTTGACATCATGAAGTATTACCCAAAGAGGAGTTTGTATGATCAGAGTAATCACTAGCATATATGGAAGGCCTCACACTATGGAAAATAAATGGAATAGTATAGTTTAATGGAGTAGCAACAATAGGATAAAAGAGATAATTTTGTGCATTGAAGTGACATATAGATTCACCTTTAAGTCTAAGAGAGAGAGAGAAAGAGGTGAGTGGGGGGTGAGGTTTCTTCTCATTACAACACTACTACAAATGAAAGGAAAAGATAAATATAGAAGAGATGATATTTCATACTTTGGTATTGGGATTTGGAGCATTCCAACTTCGATTTACGAGTTTCTGAGATTTAAACTCCAAATAACTACAAATTCATTTACTTTTCAATCTTGAATGTCCATATTATTGAACACGACATGGATGAATTACCTTATGGTAAAACAATTATTACCAATATGATTGTCTTACTAGAGACACCACCAATCATTGCCCAAATTATTACCACTAGAACATCCCATGAAAGGGAAATTTAACTATGCAATGTCCTTTGCAAAAAACCCCAATTGAACCAATTCAAATGTCTATTATGAAGGTCTTGTACATAATGGGCATTGAAAGTCAATCCCCAATATGACAAGAAAACCAACTACAAATTTTGTGAACATACAAATTCTTGAGAGATCTAGTAAGAAAATTATCCAACAATATATGATTTGAAAGTTGCAATATAATGGTTGAATGAAAATGATAATATGGATTTGTTGTATGTTTGGAGGTGATAAAGGGGCCCAATCTCAGTACAAGCCAATTAAATATTACCAGAATATGTGATATTTTTTACCAAAGAAAAAATTGTCACTATGGTGAGGTGAAAAATGTTACTTTTTGTATGTGTTATCATGCACAACAGTACTAAGACCATACCATCCATAACTATCCTTGTACAAAATTTATTTACTGAAAAAATACCCCCCACCAAATGAAAGCAAAATATCCTATATAAGAAGCATTATCTAGGAAATCAATCAATGTAAGGAAAAAGCTATATATATTGTCATTACAAGACAATCTGTTGGAATTGTAAATATAGATATATCATAATATATGAAGATTTCATGATTATGAGGGAAGGCTTCTTCATCTGTGTGATTATGCAGATCTAGAAGACTTTCAGTGACAAGAATTCCCTGTTTTTGATAAGCTATCTACATCCATGCTATGGTCCCTATAAATATGCATGAAGGTGATGTTTGAGAAAATTATAATTTGAAGAGTCATTTTCTCAAGAAAAGGTAGAAGATAGATGTTGTGCAAATAAATTTTAAGAAGGGCTTCCAAAGCTCTGATATCTAACCAGTTTTTAGAATCTCTCCCAAGACCCATCATGAAAGTAACAAAATGTGCATCAGAAAAATATATCACACCCAGAGCTCCATAGTCCATTGAACTCTCCTTAATAGCACCATTGAAAAGTCCCAAAGGGTATCTCTATTAATCAACAGAGACCCAAGATCTCTTGATGAATTTTATGAAAGATTTAAGTGGAAGAATAAGGCTCACCCTCAAAAGCAAAATTATTTCTAGTGATGCAAATACCCCTTGATCTATTACCTGGCACAAACAGGTCCTCCATTCAACAATTGAAATTTTTAACTAGTGAGGATCCTTCCTGTTTACCTTTTCTATCTATGAGAGATACAAATATCCTTCTAGACTTCTTTTATGAAAGTAGAATCCAAAAGGATATGCCATATTGTTTTTTCATTTCATATGCAAAGGGAACAAAATCTAGGTCTTTGTCAGGCCTTGTTTGGAGAGCATCCCATGTGAGGGTCTTGTTTGACAAGGGAAGCCCAAATAATATTTTTGACTCAAGAAGGGGCATTAATCATTCACATTTGTTTCCACCACTTGTGAACTTATGGTCACCCCACAAGAAAATTTTTGATATAATCTAATTTTGATGTGTATATATTTCCAACTAGATTCTTTGACTAAACCACAAAGTCTTTGTCCTTAGACAATATAATAAAGTTTCTTTGAAATTTCAGAGTAAAAGATTTCCATTTATAAGCTAAAAATGGATCCAAATGAAGAAAACTCCCATCCTTGTTGCCAAAGAAGTGTGTCCAGGGGTTGCTGCATCTGCAAGAGAGAGGATGGTTTGTTGTCTTAATTATAATAATAACTCCTTGGAGATTTTGTGTTGTATTTCATAACAACCCAAGTGTCCAAACCGAACATAACACTCCCTTTTACTACATTCCACCAGAAGAAATTTCCCACATAAAGGAAATACAACATTAGTACCTTCCATAGGAGGAGTTTGTTCTAGAATTATGGGGCAATCTTATCCATTCATCCAAGGAGGGAGGGATATATATCTAGATTGAATAACTTGCTTCCAGAGACCAATAGTTGTAAGAACTCTCCATATACTCTATTCTATGAGAGCTATACCAAATTGATTAATATGATTTTGTCCCCATCCACCTAACTACTTAGGTCTATCAAGCTTATGCCATTTGACAAAGAAGATGACATATTTTTCTCTGTTACCTTGTCATACATAATTGAAACATTTCCTTCTCTTGTCTGATATTCCTACAGGGACATATGATAAAGAGTACCAACACACTAGTGTGAGTTCAAAGACAAATTGGGTAAGGGTATGCCTGCCTCCTTTTGTGTTAGAAAATTATATATTACAGAGAAATGGAACACATAAAATATTGTAGAAATATAAACACATAAAACACATAAAACACATAAAACAAGAGAGACACAAATATATGTGGTTCACCAAATTTGGGCTACATCCATGAAGAAACAGCCAGTCCTTCTTATATTATATTATCCAACAAACTGAAGAGATACAAGCTACAACAGATCCGCTGTAGCGCCCTCTTTGCTCTCAATCGCATCTCTCTTCCTCACTCAGAATACAAATATCCATAGATGCAATACAATTCCCTCATATATAGCGAGGGGTTGCCTTCTAGGGGAAAAAAACCCTAAACTAAACATAAATTCTACCATCAGATCATCCACCTAATGAACGGCCTAGATTGACTAGAAATTACTATACTATTACAAGGCAATTTTACATCTACTTTTAGCTTTGGGGGCGTTGCCCCCGATCTCCCGCCGGGGATCGCTAGCCCCCGAACCCCCAAACCAAGGGGGGATCAGTCCCCTCGAACCCCCACGTGGGGGGGGCATAGGTCCCCCTGCACCCCCCTGCGTCGAGGGGTGTATAGTCTTCTTGGGGTATACATCCGACTGAGACCTTTGAATACAAAAGATAATCAAGCTCCACACCCAACAATCTCCCACTTGGAGTTTGATTATAGCAACTCCATCATTGATTTGTTTGCTAGACAATGACTCCACTTTGGACCTAGTTTTTTCTCATCTTCTTCATCATACTTGAAGACCAATTGAAACAGAGCAGATTCTCAATTTCTCCCTGGTTACAACTTTTGTTAGCATATCTGTAGGATTCTGGCTAGTGTGTATCTTTTCCAGCTTCAACTGTCCATCTTCCAATGTTGACCGTATGAAATGGTACTTGAGCTGTATATATTTAGTTTCGGAATGAAATGTGGAGTTCTTTGCAAGATGTATGGCACTCTGGCTATCACTTTATAATAGGCCCAACTCTTGCTTCTTACCCAATTCATCTAGAAACCTTTGTAACCAAATCATTTCTTTACTAGCCTCTATAACAACAACATACTCCACTTCTATTGTTGAGAGTGCAACAACACTTTGCAGTTTTGAGACCCAACTAATAGTTGTTCCAGCCACAGTAAATACATATCCTGTAGTGCTCCTCTTGTTATATCTATCACCTGCCATATATGCATCAACATATCCCTGTAGAGCAATGTTTGAACCACTAAAGCATAATGCTTGATTTGCGGTACCTCTCAAATACCTGAGAATCCACTTCACTGCCATCCAATGTTCTTTTCTTGGATTATGCATGTACCTGCATACAACTCCCATTGCATGTGCAATATCAGGCCTTGTATAGACCATTGCATACATTAAGCTTCCAACTGTTGATGCATATGGAACTTTAAACATATGAGACATTTCTTCCTGAGTCTTCGGACACACCTCCTTACTTAATTTGAAATGGCTAGCCAAAGGTATACTAATCGGTTTTTCATTCTGCATATTAAACCTTTTCAACACCTTTTCTATGTACTCACTTTGAGACAATGTTAATTTGCGATTCTTCCTGTCTCTAGTTATTCTCATACCAAGGATTTGTTTTGTAGCACCCAAATCCTTCATTGCAAATGATTTTGACAATTTCCTTTTGAGCACATTTATTTCCTGCATGTTACAACCTGCAACAAGCATGTCATCCAGATACAATAACAATATAATATAGCTGCCATCATTTTTCCTTTTGAGATAAACACAATGATTAGAGTGACACCTAGTATAACCTTGTTCAGACATAAACATGTCAAATTTTAGATACCACTACCTTGGAGCCTGTTTTAAGCCATACAAGCTCTTTTTCAACCTACACACTAGCTTCTCCTTCCCTTTTACCTCATATCCTTGTTGCTACTGCACATATATCTCTTCCTCCAAATCCCCATGGAGAAAGGTTGTCTTTACATCTAATTGCTCAAGATGCAAATCTTCAGCTACTACTAGACTTAGAATAGTTCTGATTGAAGTCATTTTCACAATAGGAGAAAATATCTCATCAAAGTCTATACCCTTTTTCTATGCTAACCCTTTCATCACAAGACTAGCTTTATACCTTCTTCTACCTCCAACTTGTAAACCCTTTTATTCTGCAATGTTGTTTTACCTGCAGGCAACTTGACTAAGTCCCA
>APFE031751892.1:196861-217283 GCA_000404065.3 Pinus taeda | reverse complement strand
TAGAATTTTCTCTTAAATATGATGTGATGGATGGTGGCTGATATCCATAAAGTGCCATAAATGGGGTCATTTTTGTTGCAATATGGAAGAAAGTGTTATACCACCATTCAGCCAGAGGCAACCATTTGACCCATTGTTTCTATTTATCAAATACAAATGAAGATATCCTTCCAAACATTTGTTTACTATCTTCGTTTGCCCATCATATTGCGGATGATAAGATAAGCTATGAGCTAATTGAGTACCAAGACAATAAAATAATTCTGTCCAAAAATTTCTTGTAAAAATGGGATCTCTGCCACTTACAATAATATTTGGGTTTCCATGTAGCTTTTGAATTGTTTCCATAAATGTCGTAGAAACTGTATCGGCTTTAAATGGATGTGATAATGCACAAAAGTGTGCATACTTGGTAAGTCCGTCAACTACCACCATGATGACACTCTTTCCCTCAGACTTGGATAAACCTGTGATAAAATCCATTCAAACGTCCTCCTGACGTTGGCTTGGAATGGATAAAGGTTGTAATAGACTTGGTGTCTTAATTGTTTCAGCTTTATTTTGTTGGCATACCAAACATTCTGCCACAAACTTTTGAATATCCGATTTAAGGCCATCCCAAAAAAATTCCTTCTTAACCCTGTGACAAGTTTTTAAAAATCCTGAGTGCCCTTCTAAGGGAGAAGCATGCAATTCCAGAAGAATATTTTGTTTGAGTTGGGAATTCTTACAAAGGTATAAGCGATCTTTGTACCATAATGAATCATTTTTCTAGCTAAATGTATCATATGTACTAGAATCTTATTGTAACTTTCGAATAAGTTCCCACACTTCTTCGTCATTCTTCCATTCCTCCCTTGCTTCGTTTATCCATTCTAGTTGGATAATAGAAATGGCACGTAACAATGCTTCCACATCCTCATCCTTCCTTGAGAGTGAATCTGCCACAACATTTTGCTTCCGTTTTTTTCATATGATTTCAAAGTAATAACCCAAAATCTTTGTGACACATTTTTGTTGTTCTTCAGAGGATAATCTTTGTTCTAAAAAGTATTTAAGGCTATCATGATCTGTTTTTACCTTGAAGTGTCTTCCCATTAGGTAGGGTTTCCATTTCTTAAGTGCATGTAGTATTTCCAACATTTCCTTCTCATAAATAGCTTTGTGTAAATACTTTCCGTTGATTAGACAACTTTCGAAAGAAATGGGTCTTTTATCTTGCATTAAAACAGCACCAATTCCATTTCTAGAAGCATCACATTCCACAATAAAGGTTTTTGTGAAGTCTGGTGTAGCTAAGACCGGTGCCTGGCACATTGCCTCTTTAAGATATTCGAAGGCCTTTGTTGCTTCTAGAGTCCATGAAAATGCATCTTTCTTCAACAATGTTGTTAGAGGTGCTGCTATTTTCCCATAATTCTTAACAAACTTGTGATAATACCCTGTCAACCAGAGAAATCCTCGCAAATGCTTTATGGGTGTGGGGATTTCCCATTCCTTAATGGCTTTAATTTTTCTAGGGTCTACCTTAACTCCTTCATGAGATACAATATGACTCAGATATTCCACCTCTTGTACTCTAAGGAAACATTTGGATCTTTTTGAATATAATTGTTTGTCCTCCAGTAGTTGTAGCACCATGTCAACGCGTTCAACATGATCCTTCCAAGACTTGTTGTAGATTAGTATATCATCAAAAAATACTAACACAAATTTTCTAAGGAAGGGTTTGAAAATGGAATTCATCAAACCTTGAAATGTAGAAGGTGCATTGATAAGGCCAAAAGGCATGACCAAAAACTCATAGTGACCCTCATGAGTTCTAAATTTTGTTTTTGGAATGTCTTGAGTCTTCATTATGATATGATGATATCCTGAACAAAGATCTATCTTGGTGAAGTAAATTGATCCATCCAATAATTCATCAATGATAGGAATGGGAAACTTATCTTTAATAGTGAGCTTGTTGAGCTCCCTATAGTCCAGACACATGTGCCATGATCCATCCTTCTTGTGCACCAATACTATTAGAGCAGAGAAAGAACTTTGGCTAGGTTGAATTATACCAACCTAAAGCATTTCTGCAACCATACGTTAATTTCACTCTTTTGGGCATAGGGATATTTGTACAGCCTAATGTTTGGAGGAACACTTCCTGGAATCAAATGAATAGCATGATCATGATCAGGAATAGGTGGGAGACCTTTGTGAGTATCAAATACCTTGGAATGATTGTCCAAGAATTTCTGGAGATCTGGAGAAATAGATGATTTCGATGTGGAAACATCTAGCGAACATAATTGTGCAATTACATCTCATTGTTCCTTTTTTAGAAACATTGTCATACTGTTAGAGCTTATTATCTTCCCAAATTTCCCTGCAATACCCCTTAATTCAACTTCCTTTCCTTCCGCATAAAATTTCATGAAAATTTCTTGAAAGTTAAAAGCTATTGTACCCAAGGATTCTAGCCATTGGACTCCTAGTAAAACATTAGCACCTCCCATTGGAATGGAAAGAATTGGGCTTTTCAATACATATTCTCCCATGGATGGCTTGACATTATGGCACTTTCCAGAGAAATTTATCATTCCTCCATTTGCAACTATCACTTGACGCTATGGTTCTAGATATAGGAAGAAATTCAATTCTTTTGCTATCTTACAATGAATAAAATTGTGGGTACTTCCTGAATCAATCAACACTATTACCTTTTTCTCTGATGTGTCCTTCTATCTCGATGGGTTGAGAGTGGTAATTCCAACCAATGCATTACAAGATATGGTCGGATTCATTTCTTCTTTATCTAGGCTTTGTTCCTAGAGTATATCCTCTTCTTTTGACCTTTCTTGCTTATTTTCTTCTTCCTCTTCACAATCTATGTAGAATAATTTATTATCAGTACACTTATGACCCTTATTATATTTTCTATCACAACTATAACAAAGTATTTTTGCTATTTTTTCTTCCAATTGTTGTGGTGTCAACCTTATAGGTTGTGGAAGGCTAGGGGCAACAATACTTCCATCTTTATAGTTGTGAGTGGTATTCTTCCTAGTTGCCATAATTTTTCTTTCCATTTTTCTTGCTAACCTGAATGTCTTCTCTAATGAATCAGGTTTCCAAAGGCAAACATCATGTTGGATATTATCCTTTAAAGTCCCTATGAACACATCAATCCTATGCTCCTCTAGAATATTTTTTATCCTTATGTTCAATTTTTGGAACTCCTCAATGTGCTCCATTATTGAACCCTTTGGTTTGAGATTTATCAATTGGCTAAAAAAAGTATTTCTTTTTGTATCGTCATAATGTACTGTCAATTCTTCAGTAAAAATTTCCCAAGTGATAATTTGTTTATGAGAGAAAAGCCATTGATACCATACAAACTAATTTGGTTCCAAATATAAAGTGCAATACGTACCTTTTGTGTGTTTTGCACATTATTGAGATCGAAAAATTGCTCCACCTGTAATATCCATGTTGCGGGATCCTTGCCATCAAACTTCCTCATATCGATTTTTGGAATATGGTGGGTCTTCGATCCAACATTAGAGTCTAAGGAATCATGATTAACATTTCTTTTGTTCTCATCATGAGTTTCCTTTACTACCCTTTCACCATTAGTGACCATTTCTTGTAGCAACTTATTCAAATTTATCTTCAATTCTTCCATATTATCATCCATGCCATCCATTTTAGCATCCATGCCATTCATCTTAGCATCCATGCCATTCATCTTAGCTTCCATGCCATCCATCTTAGCTTCTACAATTTTCTTTAAAAAATCCATCTTAGCTTCTACAATTTTCTTTAAAAAATCCATCTTAGCTTCTACAATTTTCTTTAAAAAATCCATCTTAGCTTCTACACCTTTCTTTAAACCATCCATCTTAGCTTCTACATATTTCTTTAAACCATCCATCTTTGATTCTGTTACTTTTTGTGCAAGTGACACTTGTTGCACTTGGTCTTGTAACTTTGATATATCATGTTGCATTTCTTCCTCTTGTTCACGAGCCATGCTAGAGCTTTCACGTTGCTTACTAGCTGTTTTCATTTTCTTTCCTCGGGGCATCAATTACCGATAATAATGATTTACTATTCCCTTTGAATTCCTTCAAACTAATTTTCCAAACCAAGCTTATGAAAAAATTTTAAAAAAACTACACACCTTTCTTCACTTTTTACGAGCTTAATATTGAATATGATGTATCGTTGTAATTCCAAAACATCCAGTTCTAAAATTAAGATCTGTAGTAGGCCTCTGTCTCCTCTTTCCAATGCCACCATTCTGATTCAAATTGGATTATCCAAGGAAGAGTTCTGCACAATATCCCAAGATGACCTGATTATAGACCTTTCTAGAAGAGAGAACTTGTATGAAGTGCCATGTGTCACTGTTTCAACCTCTAGCTCTGAAAAATATATATAAGAATCTAAAGTCCGTCCTCTTTTTGTACCTTCTTACAAAATTTCAATCTGATGCTTAGAGATAAAGTTATGACGATTTTCCGTAGGTCACCTATTTGGAATGTAATTCAGGAGTCTACAAAAAGACCAACCTCCTTAGATCATATCTCCACAAATATAGCATGAAAAGCTCTGAAATTTGGATTGGAGGTTTAGAGGGATTTTGTCTCAAATGGCTTTTTTTCTCACTTTTGAAACATCACAAAACAAAAGTTATAGTGAAAATTCCACGATGACCTATTTGGAGTAGTGAAACCCTAGAATCCAAAGCTTTGATACCGAATGTTATGAAAGCAACTCACAAAAAGATAGAAAAGATAGTTGAACACCTTTGAATTTATCCTCTTCAAGGGGGCAACCTCCTTTACATTACACAAAATAACAATTCTTGGATGATTCAAATGACAAAACCTCCTTTCTATATATAGGAGTCTAAGTGGTCACAATATAACCAAGCCGACATAACAATAATAATATAAAGGCACAAAAATAACAATAGAGGGATTCTATGGGGCACAACAATAATAATATGGGGACAATAGGGGCACAACAATATTAATAAGGGATACAATTACAATATTAATGGGGGCGTCACTAGTATTATAGGGACCTAACACAAAGGAAGGAGTGGTGATTGATCCCAAATGTGTAACTACCATTAAAACACTATCCTTACCTAGAAATAAGAAGGAGATTCAAGCTTTTCTAGGCAAGATTAATTTTTTAAGGAGATTCATCCCTAATTATGTTGAAATTGTAAAAGACATAACTGATATGATCCAAAAGTACCATGAAGTTAAATGGATTGTCTCTTCCAGATATGAATTCGATAAGATCAAGAAGGCTATCTCTGAAGCTCCAACCTTGGCCAACCTTGATTATACCAAACCATTCAGTATCTATTCCTTTGCCTCAGAAACAGCCCTTGCTATTATTTTATTACAAAAGAATGAAGATTCCCATGACCAACCCATAGCCTTTTTAAGTAAGGTTATGAGAGATGTAAATCTTAAGCATGACATAATTGAGAACCAAGCCTATGCCATTATTAAATCCCTGAAATCATTTAGGATGTATGTCCTACATTCACCCATTACTGCTTATGTTCCTAATAGTGTTGTGAAGATTGTTTTAACCCAGCCTGATCTGATGGGAAGAGAGGTAGATGGATCACTCAACCTCTAGAGTTTGATCTGACTATAAAAACCACAAAGGTAGTAAAGGGTCAAGTATTAGCTCATCTTCTAACTGAATCCAATTGTAAAGTGCTCGGAATCAATCTTGTTTTGGAAATACAAGGGAAGAATCCACAAGAGCCTTCCAAAAATTTGAATGAGAAGAATCCATAAGAACCTTCTCAAAGTTTAGATAAGAAGGATACACAAGAACCTTTTTTTCTTGCAGAAGGGGAGAATCCACAAGAAAATTCCCTTCACCCTGAAGAAAAGAATCCACAAAAACCTTTATCTTTAGTTCTAATCAACCCCATACACAGTAACGATAAATTTCTGTTATCAAATTGGTATCAGGACATTGTAAATTTCTTGATCGATTTTGAATGTCCAGCAACATTCTCCAAAAGTCAGTGTAAAACTCTCAAATTGAAAATAGACAAGTACTGTATCATAAGTGTAAATCTATACTGAAAAGACCCACTTAATATTTTACTATTATGTTTAACAGAATCAGAGACTAAAGGAATCATTGACCAGTTTCATACAGGATTTTGTGGAGGACATTATTCTTGGAGAGAAACAACATATAAGATATTAAGGGCATTATTTTATTGGCCTACACATTTCTTAAAGGTAGGAGCAAAGGTCAGAAGTTGTGTGCCCTGTCAGATGTTTGCTGGTAAGCAAAAATTAGCATCTCTTCCACTAATCCCAACTATAGTTTCACCACCTTTTCTCCAATGGGGATTAGATTTTATTGGGGAGATTCATCCTACTTCAAGTAATCAACATACATGGATCCTCACTGCAACATACTACTTCACTAAATGGGTGGAAGCAATCCCAGTAAGAAATGATATTGATTCAGTAGTAATCAAATTCATTGAAGAAAACATGTTGCCTAGATTTGGTTGCCCAACTCAAATTGTTACTAATTTTGCAACACAATTTTACAGTGTCAAGATGATTGATTTTTGCCAGAAATATCAGATTTTGTTGCATCATTCAACTCCATATTACCCTCAAGGTAATGGCCTTGCAGAATCCTCAAATAGAAGTGTGGTGAAGGTAATCAAAAATAATTTAGCATATCATAAAAAGAGATGGTATTCTCACCTAATTTATGCAGTATGGGAAAACATGATTGCTCCAAAGAGATCTATTGGAAAATATTCTTTCCAGTTAGCCTATGGGAAAGATGACATCTTCCATACCAATTTGGCATTCCCTCTTTTAAAATTCCTGCAGGATTAAACAGATGAACTTGATGATTTTTCAAGGAGAAGAAATCAGATTATTGAGCTAAATGAAAACAAAGATGAAGTTCAATACAGATTGAAAAAATATCAAAGAAAGTTGAAGAGCCTGTTTGATAGAAGAGCCAGGGAAAGGGACTTAAAGGAAGGTGATCTAGTTCTAAGATGGGATTCTAGAAGAGAAGATTAAGGAAGACATGGCAAGTTTGACAACCTGTGATTTGGATCTTTAGAAATTGTTGAAGTGAAGGGAACAACACTTTTGTGCTACAAAATATTGAGGGGTTGTATTCCAATTATCATGTTAATGGAAAGTTTCTCAAACATTACATTCAGTATTGAGAAGTTGAAGTAGATTACATTACTACCATTGTAAAAATCTGGTTTATTTTACTCTTCAAGCTTTTAATGTGATTTTTTACAGCAAAGACTCTATAGCCTGAGGAGAAGGCACATGGATCTACAGTTTCTTTGCATTCAATAGGAGAAAGCAGTCCCCAATTGGATCCAATGTTGTAGCATTTTTTGGTTTTGGTAAGTTAGAATGAATTAGTCAAAAAATGAAAATATATTTCAAAAAAATTTTAAGCTAGGATATGGACAAAAAGATGATTGAATAAAAAAATTTAGGAAATATTTTCATAAATATGTCCATATCAAATAAAATGTTAGAATAGATGCCCTAAAAAATGAAGGCAAAAATAAAATGTTAGGTTAGAAAGAAAAGAAAAGAAAAAAGTAATAAACTCTAAAAGTGTTACAAATCTAAATGCCGCTACTTTAGACTAGTTTACTTCTGCAAATAAAATTTGTGTGCACTTTGTTTAAAATGCCACACTAGTTTATACAATCTAGTTATACAGTTTAATCATGATTGGATTTGTATTAGATTTTTTTTAATAGGTAGCAAATAAAATTGGTTCAATAGTTTAAACTAAGCTAATGCAGGAAATAAGAGATAGAGGTAGATTAGACATAAAAGGGAAATGTTGAGTTGCTAGCTTAAATGCACTCTGAAAAATAAGTGAAAATGTTATGAGTAAAAGGGATAGGTATACATGTGAAATGTAATTGGAGCATCAAATGTTTTTATCATAAGCTGTAACATTGGAAAAACATACATTCGATGATGGGTTTTAATTATCCTAAAGTTTTAAAAGTTGCAATGTTATTTCATAAATATTTCCATTCATCCATTTATTTGCCATAACCCGCAGCTATCACATCTGCCCTCAAAGTCATGACTCCACCATCACTTGCACTTATGTGTCAAATACCCCCCACCTCACCTTTCATCCTGCATGCACACAGGCCACGTCCCTCCTCAGCCCTCATTCACTTTCCAAACATTATCGGAGGGCGGGGTCTTGAAATGGGAAGTTTCCAATACTGCCGACATAAACATATTTTTATGCTTTTTAGTGTTTCGGGAATTAAAATCGTGAAACTACTTAATGCCTCACCTTACCCCCGAACGTGGTATATCAAGTGACCATTTACCATTGCTCCACGTCATGCTACACCTCATGTCTACCGTCCAATCAATTGTTGCATATACGTTATCCATCCAATGTCGTTCCCATGAATTTATGATTCAAAGACCCATTAATTAATATTGTTGAGTTATTAATAAAAAATTCAAATGTTCATTGCCACCTCTGCTCTGGTTTTTTCATTTATAAACCCTGTTAATTCATGAGAATGGTTACACAGCCCATTTCTACAACTAAAATGATCATTGAAGGTTTCTTGCCTAAAGCTCGACCACTGTTCGACATTAAGTAATTATTTGTCCTGTTTGGGAAGCCGACATCTAGGTCCACTTACCTCTTTTGTCAGTTATCTGTTTTTATTGTAATCACTCTCTTTCAGACAAATTTCTATCATTTTCAATCTATAATTTGTTTTGACAAATTGGCTCCCAAGGGAAAAGAACTTGCAGAAGTCCCAAATCCTCTGATTCCTCCATAGGTTGACTTCCATCATCCCCCATTAGTAGATAGAGACTTTAAAAGCATTGAGACTTCTTATCAATTTAATTTATATGAAATCTATTGCTGGATGGAAGATTAGCTATTTGACCAGACAAATGAAATAGAACTCTGGGATTCCCAATTGCCTCACTACGTTTTCCCTCAGATACCCAGAGCACCTGAATTTGTAAGAAAGTGTCATGAATCTTATGATCCTAGCCAAAGAGTGATTATTTCACCCAGAGGGGAAATCATTTGTTCAATTAATTCTCATTCCATTGAAAAAATGTTGTAGGCCCTTGCCACTACGTGAACCCATCCTTTTTCCTATGAAATCCTGATAGAATCCTATCAAAAACTAGACTTTACTAAAAGATCCCAGACACTTGAACTATTTCTAGCTATTGATAGTCCTTTGCCTAAAAGAAACACTCCTTTTGATTCAACCATGTTCCCTAATAGAACCAAGAAAATCACCATTATTTTGTCCTATATGATTGGTTATAACTCTGATCAATATCTCAATGAAGCCATCCTTGGTTTCTTATCCATCTTTTTAGCTGATTCTAAACCTACTATCATTTATTATTTCAGTCAGTTCATAGTTGAGGCCATACATGAGCAATTTGTACAGTTTAATATTGAAGAAGTATTCAAATATGCTTCAATACTTGTTTACCCTTTTATATATTTTCAGGGAGACAAATTCCCATTTTCTTTACAAAAGCTAGATGAGGAAGGAAATCAACAACCAGTGATATTTTGTACTTCAATGGGGATGAAGGAGAAAGAGGAATCTACATATAAACAATTCATAAAACTGTTTATTCACCTAGCTATTAGACTTATGAGCAGCACTCCAGTACCAAGGACCAGTGAGGAGATTGTCAAAGTATTACAGTTGGTTGATCATGATGCAACAAGGGATTGGTATTGCTACCAAAACTCTACAGATATTAAGATTTACGGTTGTGAGCTTCCACCCTACAAACTACCCAAGTACCTGTCTATCAAAATATTTTCACTAGAATATATAAGGCAGAGGTTAAATGCAGATGAAGTGCACTTTGTGGCTGCAAGGAAGAAATCACAATTCAAGCTGAAAGCCCAAGTTGGTCCATTCATCTGTAACACCAGGGCTATAGGAGAGGAAGCAGACAAATTACTAAAGGAGATGAAGTTTAGTATGAACTTCACTTGGTCGTATGACACAATGGGAGTCGTTTCCAAGCTCAGGGTGGAGAACAAATTTATAACATATCATCACACAGCCAGGCCTAAGATAGAACAATATAAAAATCAGTTGCAATGGGCAAAGAACGCCCTACAGGAGGCTGAAGAGCAGTCAATTTCTACATCAAACGTGCAAACTCCACTTGCACAAGAAAAGACAGCCAAGAGAGGGAGGGAAGAATAGTCATCCCCTACAACTGAAGCATAAAGCCAGGGTTTTAGGATTGTGTGCAGAAAGAAGAGACCTAGAATCTCTGTGATTGTAGGTGCAACACATGAGTCTCTAAGAACCACATTTGATGGACTTGGAGAGTCTATGCTCCACACACAATTGGGTGCACAGTCTACGTAGTCCCCAACTCATTCCACTACTTCTCAATAATAGTAGGTAATCCTGACTAGTGGAAGCACTCAGAAGGACAAGGAGGAAGACATCTTTCATGTTTTAAGTGAGATAAAAAAGAAGAATGAAGAGTTGAAGTTGAACACCTACACACAGTTTTGGAAATATTCCTCTAGTTCTCATGCCATATTTCTTTCAACCTTTAACTCTGAGAAGCATAAAATGCAATTGGTTTATCTGCGGGCTCAGGTTCCACAACATAGGACTGCTGCTCAATATCAAAAGCATGCCTCTTTTGAGTTCAATATGAAGGATGTGCATCCAATTGATCAAATTGAGATGCACAAGCAAATCGGGAAGATGATTTCTTTCACCTTGACAAGCATTGCCATGAGTTTGTCAAAAATGTAGGTTACCTTGGCCAACACTTAGTCACAGCTTAAGTTGGAGAAAGTCTCCTCATTGGCAAAGGATACCAAGATTCAATCCTTGGAGAATCTAGTACTGAGGATGCGATATGATCCCTCAAACATAAACGTTGTAGAAGAGCTTATTAAGAAAAAGAATGCTGAAGTTGCAACATTAAAGAAGCAACTAAACTTGCCAGCTTCTGAGGACCCAATGGCTAACTAAATTAAGGAGACAAAAACTCAAAAGTCTGAAATGATAAAGCTCATCATAGAAAAAAATCTATAGATAAAACAAATGGAGGATCAGATGGAGAAACTAGTCAAGGAAAAAGAGGAAGTTGTTAACAAGGCTCAAACTCCAATGAATATAGTTGCCCTTACAACAATTCCCACCACCAAAGTTTCCACTTCAACTACAACATCGACTACAGGTACAACAAAAGGAGCCAAACAACTTGTTAAAGCTATTCGGAACCTATCTAAGCAGACAGGAGAAATTAAGAAACTGAAGCATGAATTCAAGGAGTTATAGCTTATGAAGTCAGTAGCAGACAGTTCACATGCAACTGAGTTGAACAAAGTCAAAGGTTAGATTGAAGTACTATAATGGGAACTCAAGAAATCTTTCATTGGAAACAAATTGGGTTTAACAAAGGAAATTCTGTGGGAAGAAATTATAGAATCAATCAAGGATATTTGGCCCTATGTCAAGATAGTATTTGATCACAAAGGTCTCTTAGAGAAAGCCCGGGAAGTAGTTGAAACCATTACCAAAGAGCTTGAGGATATTCCAGAAATTTCCTCTAATATAATCACGTTCCTAAACTTCAAAGACATCTATGAACATGAGGAATTAGGCATAAGTGAAAAAACAACAACTATATTGGAAAGAATATCATCACCAAGAAAAACCTCATCCTTCAGCTATAGGAAAAGTGCAACAATGTCAATACCATAGTCTAGAGGTTTTTCAGCAGGATAGAACACTTGACCAGCAAGGTTTTTCCCTCCATGCTTGTGATTAATGAAAAATTGATGTAAATTGAGGATTATGCTAAAAATATGATAGAGGTGGGAAAACATGCAGCTTTAGTTTCAAACATCAGAGGTGCAACAACACTAGCACTTATAGTAAATGCGCTCAAAGATACCTTCTTCATGTTGGATGAAATCAGACACATATTTTTAGTAAAACCCGCTTTACTAAATACACAGTGATGGATGAAGTCTACAGGAGGGTAACCAAGATTTCTATCCCAAATGAGAAACACTGGGAGGAATTGATAGATTGACAGTTTAAATCCCTGAAGATGGACTCACTTAGTTAGTTTGAAACGTTGGTTATAAAAAAATAACAAGGTCTTCCATAAATTTTGAAATAGAGGGTAATCAAACAACATTAAGTTTTAGGAGGAACAGTCAGCTAGCTTCAATAGTTTTCAATTTTTCTAGCAACAGTCATCAACACCTCAGCACCAAAATAGTGCCAGATCAACTAATAGTTTTTATTTTTTATTTTGTAATAATCTATTTTTGTAAAAACAGTTTAGGATATTTTCTCAGTTCTACTATTGTATAAATAACTCTCTTCATAGGTTATCAAGGGTTTCACCCTTGAAGAAGAATTTTTAAGCCTCAACTGTACTTCACTTTTCTAGATCATTAATATAAAAGCAACAGATTCTGAATTCTGATTTATAAAGTTTTGTGTTTGCTGTAAGTTTTTCTAGTATTATTTATTATGTTTTTATTCATATTCTTATGTCTTACAGAGATAACTAGGTAGGAATAATTGGGTTTCAATCTATTCCTATAAGCTTCTGAAGTGATAATCTATAAAGAGAGTGAATTAATGAATTGTTTGTTTAATTAATTCCCTCTAAATCAATAAATCATCATCATATTTTGTAAGCTTCATCATATTTTGTTAAATCTTCTGAACATAGTTTAAAGGTTTTCATATTTATGACTATTTATTTTTCAATCTGAAAACTGTGATAATCATATCATTTCTCTATTTCTTCTCACAACCATCTTACAAGCTAAAATCATTGTGTGAATTTTAATAGCAACCCTCTATTTAGATATTAATATTATTCAAATGGTTAGGCCTCTCTTTTTTAAATTTGTCTCCTACATTGGTCCTCCAAATTAAAACAAAACTCCCAAAACAATTATCTTAGATGCCCTAGCATGATAGATGACCATTATCATCTCATAGATACAACATCAATCTGGCACCATTGCCGGGGACGGGAATTTCATTAAGGTTTCCATAGGACAACGATATTATTTCTATTCCTTTAAGGTGACTAAAGGTTTAGATAGGTCAACATCCTTCACTTGGCGACTCCACTATGCCAAACTGACACCTTTTAAGAACACAAGATCGCATTCTGAGTCTGACAAAGCTAAAGCTTTGTCAGATCTAGAAAAACCTCTGAAAAGAACCAGCTCCAAAAGAAGACATCAACCATCTTCTTCCACTTCAACATTTTAGTCTGAAGATACTATACATTTTGATCCCTATAGTAACATTCCATCTGATCTAGATACCACTCATTTATCACCTAGGGTTGCTAAATTGTTAGATAGGGGAGTTGATTTCAAATCAGCTTTCATTATTCATTCACTTGAATCTCATCCAGAACCCCCACTTCCACTAGAATATCCTAAATTTGAGTTTGAATTGGGTGTTCACTTACTTGAATACACACCTATAGAATTTATTTTCCCCACCACTTATTAATTTCATTCCACTTCTGAACAACCTGAATATTCTACCTCTAGACAACCTGAAGGGACATTTTTTGTATATTCAAATCCACTTTTTGAAACAAAAGAGCATATTCAATCTCAGGTCCACAAGCTGGTAACTAAAACTCCTCTAAAATAATTCAGGAAGTCTCCACCTTCTCTATCTCCTCCTTCTTCACCCCCATAGAGTAATTCACCCCCTCTATCACCATCTACCTCTTTCTTATCATCATCATCCTCACAAACATCTCATACATCCTCTTCTACTATGGCATTCCAACCCATTGTATAGGCAAGATATCTAGCTTTAGTTTTACCACAGGTGCTTGATGCTTTCCCTAATGGATATTTGAAACATCTCCCTAGGTATAATGGAGAAACTAGTCCTTCAGTTGAAGACCATCTTCAAGCATTCCTAGACTTTCCAGGCAACATGAACATAGAACAATAGAATGTTTACATGAGATTGTTTGTTCAGTCTCTTGAAGGAAATGTAAGAACTTGGTTTACGTAGTTACCTGCAAATTCCATTAGAAACTGGGAAGAACTAACAAATATATTTATGAATCAATGGGGAGTGAAGAAATATGGTCTTTACTTTTTAAATGAGTTTGATGAACTTAAAAGAATATATGGTGAACCCATCTTTGATTTTATCAAAAGGTTTAACAAACCTTGCCATAAGATGTCTGTTGATTGTAAACCCCCTGTAGTAGCAGCCAAATCAAGATTTTCAAAAGCTTTTGAAGATGATTTTTTTGTTATGTGAAGAGAAATAACTTAAAGAACTCTTGAAGATATCCAAACTAATGTTATAGAGGTAGAAGCGAATAGAGCTGCCTCAGCCATTTTAAAGGAAGGAAAATTTTAAGAACCGCCCTAAATTTATATGTATAATTAATGAGAAAATCCCCATGATACATAGGAAAAATGGGAGGTGATTTTATCAACAATATAATATGTATATATAATTTTTTTCTCAAACCTCTCACCAGATTATATTATCTTGTAAAGTCATGGTGAATATTTCATTGAATTATAAAATCTTGTAAGATCTTGGCAAATCTTTCACTGAATAGTAAAACATATTCATTAAACTGTAATATATTAACATACATGTTTGGGAAAAAGAAACATAATTTTCTCTTCCTACAAACAAGGTTGCAAGTTTCAATGGTCATGTTTGTCAATGTTCTTACTATACACACTTTCATATCCTTCTATTAGTTTTGATAATATTGCACAACAAAGTTCTTGTATGTGTTGATCTTGACCACCACTTCTATCAAGGTAGGAGAGATTAATCTTTTCCCTACCACTTTTGTCAAGTTATGAGAGATTAATGTTTGCACAAATTTTGTTTTACTTTTCTCCCAGCTTTTGTTTCCTTGAGTGTTTCCATCGCTACCTTGTTGATTCCATATCAAACTAATTTCTCAAATTTCAGCCTAACTATGACAAAGTACTTTCTTGCTTCTACAAATTTGTAGCCTCGTTGTAAGGAGAATTTTTTATATTTGCAGGGCAATTTATAAACACTTTCATTCACTCTCCGAGTAGTTTTTAAGCCATCGACATTTAGGTAGTTCATCCTTCCATGTGATATTTGGTCATTACACTTTGTTCTTCAAGAAATGTATAAGTTATGAAATTCATTCTACCATGTCATGAAGTGTTGAATCAAGGAATCCCATACCCATGAACCTTACTTGTGGTCTTACGATGCAATCTTACGTTTTGAGTCATTTTGTTAAAGTCCCTCCCCTTCAAGCAGGCTTTATGTAATTAGGAAAATGAAACAAGGCCCCCTTACTTACTGAACTTCCTTTATCTTACCTGAAAAGTTGTATCTTATCCAACCAACAAATGGTTCCTACCTTGAATGATGGAGTTTAATAGGCGAACAATAAAATATTTATGTAACTCTAGTCCCTGCCACCTGAGCACCTTACGGCCCAGTACGAATGAATGCATGTTAAGGATTTCTTCATTAGTCTTAGTAAAGATCATTTCAATTCATATTCATCATGGATTCTACTAACCACTCATGTAGGTTCACTTCGCTTGGCGGGTTTTTCATGATGAACTATTCTTGTAAGTGGAAGCAATCACCAACCCAATCACCCATATCTATATATATAGATATGGTATGCGTGCACACCTTCCTTTCATTCTCACGTTGTTCGAGTATATTCAATGTTTATTTCAACCCAACAAACAAATGAAACTATGAAAATTGATCATTAATTATTCCCATCACTCGACCACCTTCAATCATATTCATTTCAACAATTTCATTTCGATTATCAATTGTAAAATTTGTATGTGGTTTTTGTCATCAACAACTATTATTTTTTCTTGAATTGCTCCATCATATTCTTAGGTAGCATTTCCATGTTCATCATCATCACATAATAGATGATAACATCCTTGAGGTAGACTCAATATGTTTATAACAACTTTTGCATCTTTATCATCAGGTATTTCAAAAACTTGGCTACAAGCCTCATCATTGGTAAGAGAATCATAATTGACTAGCCAAATTCCATTGCACATACATTCCACATTAACATTATAGGGTGTTAAGGTCCATTCAATAGATATGCTAGTGATTTCAATTGTTTCAAACATTTTTAACTCTCTCCATGGGTTATTTTCCATCCAATTTATTCTCTCAAACCTTAAATAATTATTAAAAGGCCCAAACGCACTTCTAGGGGTTGCAACTTATGATTAATTTCTAAGCAGTGCCAACACTATGTATGTCTATCATGTTTGCCTCTGTGGTTTGTAAAAATTTGTTGTGATGGTGATAAAAAATTAACAAGTATATGTCTGTAAGATAGACACCTCCAAGTAAAAAGTGACAAAATGGTATAGCCAAATCATAAACAAATATTTAGTCATCCATGCATTAGGAAGTGCAACCACGGATATTCCTTACTCACAATTCTTGACATGGTTCTTCATATTTTTATATCCTTAAAAAAAATATAGCTTGGACATTGATAAACCAATTGTAATTGCACAAAAAAAATATAGTTATCCACGCTATTGTTAGGAAACACTTCGGCACATTTTCACTCATTCTCTTGGAATTTATCCACATGCCACAATTCCTTCCAACTTGAAAAGGAGACTTGTCACAATTGCATATATAATTTGTAAATTGTATGAATGATCTTTGTATGCATTGGATAGAGTGTAATAGAACTTGGTCAGAATTATAGGGTGTAAATACATAGCTTTGTCTCTATTTAGGATTTCAATTGTTCATAATGCCAGCTCTTGATATATTTTCTTAACTCCTGCACACCCTGATTTCCCCAAAATCCATCTTTGAATGGACTCAAAGTGGAGAAACATTAGTCTTAAGTTGTATGAACTCTAGATGATGGCCAATTTCAAGTATCTCCTTATACAAATCGACTATTTCCTCCTTTTTTTCAATTAACATTGTAATAACCCATTTCTTCTTCTTTCTTGCATGAGGTATTTAGCCAATAATGTATTGATGCTGGAGAGTTCCATATTTTCCAACTGCAACTCTTATTAAGGATCCATTGAAGTCAACATAATCAATTTTGATTCAACATATCCTCTTTAGTTCGGTCTCTGTTAACACTAATATTATTGGTTAAACTTGCACCTTGCACTATAGTTCATGCAAAAGCACCACCTTCAACATCTACATCATATGCTCTTCAGTTTTTATATCATTATGCTCTTCAAAACCTACCAGGTTTATCTCCTCATTTGAGGAAGAGTTTTGTAGATGATAAACCCTTGTCACTTGCATTCTTACCCTCGCACGATCAACACTATTTCCTTGTGCAAGATATAGATTAAAAAAAAAATATTGTAGAATAATAGAGGTTGAGGCATTGCATAGAAACAAGGAAATGAAAAGATATAAGGTAAACATAGGTAACAAAAAACAAAACTTTAAAAGGAGAGAATTTATGAAATAGTCTTGTGTTGGCATTATGATATAGATGTTGTCCTTGATGGCAACTCACTTAGATGACATATCATAGTGCAATAGGTCAATAGCAAAGAATTAATGATCAGAGAGAGGTATACGTAGGTTCACCTTGATAAAGTAGCGTATACACACGGATTAACAGGCCAAAAGGAGCGTATAATGTACACACACACTTTCACAAGAGGGAAAGCGTGTACATGTTGGAAAACTAAGTTTTGGTCTGAGGTATTTGGTCCATGGCATTTTGATCCATCGTATTGATCCAAGGTAACTCGTCCGAGGTATTGACCCCATGTATCTGGTCCAAGGTATTGGTACTAAGTGGTTTTGGTCCATGGTATTGAGAAAGGCCTAAAAATATAGAAGGAGGAGAAGATCATTAGGCCAAGTGTGCAAGCATTGAATATCTGATGAAGTGTGAGATCCAGTATGAAAGTTATGGGTCTGCAATGCTTTACTTGATCTTAACTAAGGATGCACCTATGTGGATGAGGATGAATGCTGGATCGGGATCTTAAGGCTTGGAATGTATTATCATTATATGGTTTGATCATGGATAGACTAGATCTGAATTACTAACCCATGTTTATTCTATAAATGTTATGATCTGGGTTTGAATGATGTCTAGAATAGCTGCAAAGTTATGAGTTAGTATTTGCAGATCTGTACATGGGTTCGCTTTGGTACAAGCACGTATACACGCTGGTTCGGTTGATCAGAGTAGCATATAAATTATGAAATATGATATCTAAATTTGCAGTTGGTTCTAGTGGTTGTTGCAGAGGTCTAGGTTCTACTCTATGTTCTAGTGATAGGTCATCAATGAATTAGTAGTGGGTGATTCAGAGATTGATGATTGAGTGCAATGGTTGTGTTTCAGTGGTGATTGATTTTGAGCTTCAATGTTGATGATGGGTCCAGTATGAAAATTGGATGAAACATGGCCTTCACATTATGGTGTTGTGATCTGAGTGTATCATGTCTGAAAATTTATGAAATGTGGTCCATGGAGGAAGAGTGAAGGTTGGAGCCTTCAGTAGGCCAGTTCCTACCTACTGGTAAACATATTGGCTAGTACAAGGACCAGGGGTTTGGAGCTCCCTTCAAATAGTAGCTGGAAAACGAGAGAGGGTTGTAGCCTTCAGTAGGTCAGTGCCTACATACTAGTAAATATATCGGCTCGTATAAGATCCAGGGGGTTGTAGCTCCATTGCAGTAGAAGCTAGAGAATGAGAAGGTTTTAACCTTCTACAGGTGGGTGCCTGCATACTAGTATGAGTCTGCACCAGTACAAGGTTGTAAACAGGTTTTTATTATATTAAAAGAAGACAGTAGTAGGTGGGTTTTTTCCTACATTAGGTTTCCACCTTATATCTTGGTGTTCATGTGTGTGATGGTCTATTCTATTTTTACTACACCTGGTTACAATTTATATGATTAATGAAGTTTTGATGCACTTATTAAAGATCAACATATGATGAATTAACTAAATCATAAGTTTTTCAGATATACGCTAGTTGCATTAAACATAGTTGCATGTACATGCGAGTTCCCTTAACTGAAGTAGTGCATATAAATCTGATTATGGAAATGAAAAGTTATTGACTTGCTAATACTGATTCACCCTCCCCTCTCAGTATTATTTCCAACAATTGGTATTGGAGCAGGTCCCTTGGTAGAAGCTTGATCACTTGAAGGAGATCTGTAGAAACAATGGGAAAGAAGCTAAAGAAGAAAGCACCTCAGATGAAGAACATAACTCAAAGGAACAACGACATCAGGAGAGACAATTGGTCATTAGATGGAAGCAAGGATTCAGATTCCAAATCACCTCAAGATGAACAAGCAAATGAAGCATCAAATAAAATCATAGATCAACAAGACCTATTTAACAAAAGAGAGTGTTCCCTCAAAGAAGAAGTTACCAGATTAAAAGCTCAGCTGGAGTGTGCCTTCAAAGTATGTCAAATGTTGTAGGATGAAGTGATATCATTAAAAAATAAGTAGAATGAAGAACTACCTCAAGTAAATAAGGAACAAGAAATTGAGATTCTCAAATTAAGGCAACAAGTGGAAGAAGGAAGAAAGGATGAAGAAATCTTGAAGAAGCAACATCTAGAAAAGGAAGAGCAATATCAAGTTGAGGTAAATATTTTAATAGGTAAATTAGAAGAAAAGGATAAACTATTACAATTTCAAGATAGTACTAAGATTTTGGATAATACTCTTAGTAGCCAAACGTCTCCAACCATCAAAACTGCTATTGGTTGTTATGAATTTGTTCAACGTGAATCTAGCTACCAGGGTGAGGCAAGGAACTCTAATGCAAAACCTAAAATGCTCAACAGGGAGATAAGAGGTCAACCCCATCAACAACCAAGGAAAGAAATTCTTCAAAGAAAATATTTTACTCCTAACTGTGGAAGTGATTGACAGTTATTTCCTCTAATGAATAATGTTGAATGTTTCATATGTCATAATTTTGGACATGTTGCAACCAGATGCAGAAGTAGAATGGTTCAAGACCGTCACACAGAAAGATCATCACGTTCCAATTACTTTAAGGGATATTTTTTTTCTTGCAATATGTTTGGTCAAAAAGCCATTGACTGCTATAGAAGGATTATGAAACATATAAGATGTTATGCATGTAACGAACTTGGACATATAGCAAAGGAACGCAGGAGAAGATTTTGGGCACCATACCAAAAGGAGAAAACATCATCATAGTTGAATATATGGAAGAAGAAGGAAGTACAGTTAGAAAGATGTGGCAGAGCAGAGTATACAGACATGACAGACTCAGAGGGAGTTGAA
>APFE031751892.1:157881-186097 GCA_000404065.3 Pinus taeda | reverse complement strand
CTCATCATGGCTTGTTGCATGTAGGCCAATGGATAGAACTACTTCTTAATTGCAGAAACAAAGTCACTCCAGACAGAGATGGTCTTACCATGTCTTTTCATGTCAGCTTGGGTTCTTCCTTCCCACCAAACCAAGGCAGTGCCTCCTAGGCATAGGCTTGCCAGCTAAATTTTACTCTTGTCTGAGTTGATGTTCTGCACTCTGGAATACACATCAATTTTTCTAATCCAATTGTCCAACTTTTAGGCATTTAGCTCTACATCATATATAGGCAAATCAAATTTAAAATCTAGCTTAATCAAATATTCTTTCTTATTATGCACAGGGCTATTAGGAGGTGTGAGAAAGCTTTCATCTTTCCCTTTTCCTTTTGAGTGGTCATGGGAATGAGACTCGTCTTCTTCTTTATTTTGTTTAGAACCTGATGAATCTTCATCCTTATGCTTTCTAAAGTCCCTATACATTTCTTCTACCATAGAATTTATAGCTAGGAAACTATCAATGAATTGAGGGTCCAGCCCCATAGAACCTTCCTCTAACATTGTCTTCCGAGGATAGACTCTCTCAATTTCAAGATTAGTTTCGACCAAATCTCCTTCTCCTAATTTGAGCTTTGATCTAATGAGCATTCAACATCTAAACCAACAAAAGCTTGTCTAACCTTACACCATAAACCTCTGATACCACTTGATCTGATATTCACCGTATGAGTGACATCAGTTAAAGATTTATTGTTTGAAGGTATTATAGACTCACGTGTTAGTGTGTGTCTATGTTATTTAAGCAACGGATCAATCAGATTTCCAATACATAGACAATAAAATGGAAAGACATCAAAGAAACACAGTAAGAAAACACAAAGACATAAGGAATTTTAATAAGAAGTTCACCCTATTCTCCAGGGCTACATCTCCAGTCCAGCTCCTAGTAGTGGCCTTGTTTTATTGTGCCTTTAAGTAGAGAATTACAATAAAAGGACTCAATGTGAGTTCTCCTAATGCAGGTCTTGCTTGGCAAGGTGGTTCTTGGATTCCCCAAGCCACTGGAGTACACACACTCTTCTTCTTCCTACCAGCTCTATGACCTTTTGGTCTTCAGTGGAAAGAGCCAAATGTGGTGCTCAATCCAGATAGATTCCTCTATGGGATGGCTTGAATATCTCAAACTCTCTAGTGCTCGATGCTGCCACTGGTCAACTCGGCCCTCTGTCTCTTTCTACTTTTCCTTTACTACCTTCTTCTCTGGTTTCTGTCTCTTAGTGTTCAGTCCTCATCTCGGGATTTCCTCTGACTGACTCCAGCTTGTGTATTCTATCTCTGTTCATGGTTTTTAGCCATTCGGTCCAATGCCTATTCAGTTCCTCATCTGCCTCCATCAATTCACCTTCTACAGCTAGGCTTGGAGTTCCTTGTTCGACGTCATCATGAACGTTTAGGGAGTGGCCACATGTCCTCCTCTAGATGGCACTAGCCTGTTTCGTCAGTTCATTTCTTCAGTTACGTCGTGGATGAGTTCTTCCTCCATCATGGCGGTCAAACGGATTCCAAATCCTTCTAAAACGTGGCTC
The DNA here is from genome assembly GCA_000404065.3 of Pinus taeda. NCBI lineage: Eukaryota > Viridiplantae > Streptophyta > Pinopsida > Pinales > Pinaceae > Pinus > Pinus taeda. The sequence continues at coordinate 184,530 of APFE031751892.1, read as the reverse complement.
ATTCTTTCATTGATTCTACTTCCCCCTGTCAGGCTTGATCTCAGCCGTCCGATCTGGGGCCTCAAAATCTGACATCATACACACATCCGACATGGTTGACTTGCTCAACTGATAGCACATGATCAATGGTGGTTTTCTGTCACTCCGCTTGCCATGCGTTAATCGATATATGGAATCACCCCGCTTTTGTCCAAAACCTCTTACTGTTTGTGGGCACCCTGATCAATACCACCAATTTTCGAGAGCATGGGTCTCGCCTTTGTACATTAGCGCTTTTTACTTTCCACCCCTGGTTCTCCGATTCCCCCACGTGATCAAGTGCTCAGGCGTCTCCTTCATTATGGCCCTGTTCCCCCAATGATGCATGATTAGCACTAATTGCACATCAAAAACCATGTTAATCACGCATTAAAAAGCTCCTTATTTTCCCGATCTAGGCCTCCCAAGGGCTAGTTTGACCTCCCGCGCAGTCTCCATGGGCCTAGGTCAGCGCACTTTGATTGTGGTCCTCGTCGTTCCATGCTAGCTGCCATTGTGACTAGTTCAGTGTGTTTTTGATTGTTGTTTTGGAATTTTTAGAGATTTGTCCTGACCTGATACAGTCATGGTTCTTTGACAGTTCTTGATGGATCCAATTTGGATCAGTTTGTGATGCTTTACTTCATCTAAACTAAGGATGCACTTATGTGAATGAGGATGGATGATGGATTAGAATCTTAAGGCTTGGAATGTATTATCATTATATGGTTTGATCATGGATAGACTAGATCTGAATTATTAATGCATGTGTATTCTATAAATGTTATGATCTGGATTTGACTGATGTCTGGAATAGTTGCAAAGTTATGAGTTAGTATTTGTAGATCTGTATGCAGGTTTGCTTTGGTAAAACCGTGTATACAAGCTAGTTCAGTTCATTAGAGTAGCATATACATTATGAAATATGATATTTGAATTTGCAGTTGGTTCTAGTGGTTGTTGCAAAGTTCTGGGTTCTACTCTGTGTTCTGTTGATAGGTCATCAGATGTTCAGTAATGGGTGATTCATAGATTGATGATTGAGTGCAATGGTTGTGTTGCAGTGGTGATTGATTTTGAGCTTCAATGTTGCTGATGGGTCTAGTCTGAAAATTAGATGAAACGTGGCCTTCATATTATGGTGTTGTGATCCAGGTGTATCCAATCTAAAAATTTATGAAACGTGGTCCCTGGAGGAAGAGTGAAGGTTGGAGCCTTCAGTAGGCTGGTGCCTACATAGTGGTAAACATATTGGCCAGTACAAGAGCCAAGGGGTTGGAGCTCCTTTCCAATAGCAACTATAAAATGAAAGAGGGTTGTAGGCGCCTACGGACTAGTAAATATATCAGCTAGTACAAGAGCTAGGGGGTTGTAGCTCCCTTCCAGTAGAAGCTAGAGAACGAGAGAAGGTTGTAGCCTTCTGCAGGTGGGTGCCTACATACTAGTATGAGTTTGTGCTAGTACAAGATTTTAAATAGGTTTTTCTTATATTAAAAGAAGACAACAGCAGGTGGTTTTTGTTGCGCATTGGGTTTCTACCTTATTTCTTGGTGTTCATGTGTCTGATGATCTGTTATGTTTTTACTGTACCTGGTTATTGTTTATATGATTAATGAAGTTCTGATCAAATATCAACATATGATGAATTAACTGAATCATAAGTTTGTTGGATATACGCTAGTTGCATTAAACACAGTTGTGTGTACACTGGAGTTCCCTTAACTGAAGTAGCATATATAAATTTGATTATGGAAATGAAAATTTATTCACTTGCTAATACTGATTCACCCCGCCCCCCTCTCAATATTAATTCCAACATGTTGATTCCTATCTAAAGATTCATGGTGAGAGAAATGTTTGCAGTGACCTATAAAGCAGTATTGTAAACCGAGTTGAAGAAATGGTGCTTCTGTTAATGATGGTTTATATTTATAATGCTCCACTGTAAATTTTGATTGATGAGTCCCAAGAATAAAGATACATTCTATGAAATTTTGATAGTGATCTAGAGAGTATTATTGTAAACTGAGTTGCTGCAATGATTCTTCCATGCATTATAGATTAAATGTATAACATTCCATTGGGAAGTTGAGTGGTGAATGGTCATCGACATGGATTGCATATGAAAAATGACGATATCTATGTCTAGGATTGATTTGATGATGATATAGGGGCTCTTAGTTTCTCCTAGCCAGTGTTGGTGCTTCTAAAATGTTTAATGGCCCTGGTAGATTGATTTGATTAATGTTCATTTTAAACATAGTTGAATAAGTTACACCTTTGCATTATAGATTGAAAACTTAGGGGTGGGCCATGTTAATAATTGAATGATACCATTACCTATTCATGCTTGATCAAATGCACAAGGGGAAAGAAGAATTGGGCTCTATAAGGACTTGAGGTTATACATATTGGAACATAATTTACTGTAGACATTCTCCAACAATCAACCTCTTTGTTAGATGTGATAGGTAATATATACATCAAAAGTGAACCTTGTTGGACTAAACATTTGATGGTTCTTAATCTCTAAGGATTTGAAGTTTCTTTACATTATAGCATTTAAATATGTGTTTGGACATGGTGTTTTGTAGGGTAGTGAACTAAGAGTCACTTTCTAGACAATTGTATGCACAGTGAGTTTATGGACTATTTTTAAACTTGTGAGCATTCTTTGTTATTTCAATACCACTTTTACAATGTGTTATCAGTTTGTTGTGTACTAATCTATTATAGCTTTAGATGTTAGGGTCTATCTCCACTATTGGTCCCCATTCCACCACTGGATTCCCTCCCCTAGTTTATCACCTCCTCTAGAATCACAAACTCATGAGGCATTGATTACAATTGAATAGAACCAATGAGAACTCGAAAATAATATCAATGTTGTTGAAACAATAAAAAAAACATAATTAGGTCACTGTATCAGGACAATACATAAAGCATGCAAGAATTCTTGTGAGAATGATCTCCATTACAACAGGAACGATTGGGGATCATGACATCAAAGACAAAAAGCTTCAATGAATTGATGAAAAAGAGGTGATGCTTAAGAATAATGTATTACCAAACAAACAACACCTCATGTTTAATTTCAAATGTATTACAGTGAACAAGAGAGGAATAGCCAACATAAAATCCAAAGAATCAAATACATGCATGACCCAACATGGACTTTTGTGTTTTGGCAACGGAGTAATGAAAAATAATCTAGACTGAAAAACATGTTATCTCTTGATGAATGACATATCACAACAACTATGTAGGAATTAAAGAAAATCATGCACAATCACCACATTATTAGACATAAATTCCCATTGAAAAATCAGAGCAGCTGATCAAAAGCAAAAAACTCTCAATTTTTCAATCTGCACCAAAAAAAATAAGCACAAGAATTTGAGATGATGACTAGACATAGGAGAATCATGTCTACTATGGAATAACCGAATTGCCTAAACAATGTTACCTTATTTGACGAATAATACTCAAAACACAAAATTACATTCTAACATTTCTGAAATAGTCGAGTTGGAATGTACATGCAGATGAAGGTTTCTCATTAAAACACAATTACTATTTGATAAACCACCACGGTTGTAGATGAATTTCAATCCTGATCTTCGACGCTTGACCTAATGAAAACCTGAGCTAATTAAATAATATTACTTTATTCCATCCATGACACAACAACAAAAGTTTTATATTCTACCATTTTCGAGAGAGCCCAGCTAGGATGCATATGTAGATGAAAATTTGGCATTAAGAAAGAAATTATTACTAATTCAAAACATGCCAAGTTTTTACTTGCAACCTGACACTCAATCATGATGTTCAGAACCTAAGTTAATGGAAAAATCCAAATACACCATGCCCACCATTCACAAAATATTTTAGATCCTACTAATTCAAGGAGAGATTAATTGGAATATATGTATATGCAAATGAAATTTCACCAAGGTATAGAAGCAGTTACTCATATGTTTCACAACCCTAGTTTGGAAAACTCCCATTATTCTTTTTAGAACTTCCAACTGTAGATAATATCTAGTAATGTGAGATTGTAGTCACTATAATTTGTGCTACTTTGAACATCCAGTTCATTGAAAGGCCTTGCATTTGGTGGTCAAAAAAGAAATTGAGCATTCAAGTGTCAAATATTTTGAAGCAAAACTTAACCCATGTTCATCATTTATATACTATGATTCCATTTAATAATACCCTCTCCTGTTAAGAAAATTAAGACTAGAATATTACTAAATAAAAAGCTAAGCAATGTTGTCAACAAGGTCTTACTTCGTCAGTGAAAGAGGGGTGTTTTTATCATAGCCACTGGGGTTCAAATACCCCAAGTGACATTTTCACCTCTCGTGAACTGGCATACCTCCACAAGGGGCTACTTATCATGTATGGGACCAGTGACAACTCCTATGCAATTTTGGCAAAATAGATACCACCCAATCATGGTATATTTTACAGTCCTCAGACACATCAAATCACATCTCACAGCCTTAATACAATAGTCCTTGCACTTTTTTCTTCTCCCCATAAAACTCCATAATAAATCATATATGAATTTTTTTGGAATAAGCGAATCCAAAAGTAATTAGATCAAATCCTCCGCTTATTCTTTTGCGTTTTTGGCTCTCAAATTTGTCTCTATATACTTTGCATTACTTTTTCCTATAGACTAAATGAGAGCTTGATTCTAGAGACTCAATAAACTCAGGATGCGGCTTCCTAATATTGTAAGTCCCAGTCGATCTAATATACTGACTAATACTAATATAATTCAAAATAGTAAGAGTAGTCAACCAGTCAAATGAAACAGAGACAATGTGTGTAGAGTGTTAAATTCAATAATCAAACCCTATGTAAATACCTACTCAATCTATGTCAATTCTATCTATAAACCATGGATAGGGTGGTAAATTCATTCTATAAAGGGTGTGTACAATAAATGTAATAGTAGCAATTTATTTCTATTTATTCCTACTTAAGTTATTATGCCTATGATTCCTATTAGTTAGTCCTAACCAATAGAAGAGAATATAAATAAGTGCCCAGGAAAAGTGAGGCTTGAAAGGGTGTACCATACAAATTATGTAGATTTTTTTTGCAATAAATAAAATAGAAAACTCAACATCCATCACACCAAAATAGAATTTGTAAGCTTATACTAGGAAAGCACATAAATTCAATAAAAATATAGATCTCAACATGGTTCATTACTATAATATACAAATGGGACCAATTATTGCCAACCTATGTGAGATGATGAATGTAACAATAAAATCTTAGAAGCCCAATTGATTGCAAATATATCATGTATACATGGACTCTGTGCATGTGTAGAAGTATCTTATTGAACACACTTGATGAAACTATGTAATTGGCCTAATGCCCGGCCCTTGAGAAGTATGGAATATTGCTTTCCAGGCTATATAAAATATCCATAGTCACACCACATAAATAAGTGCTATAATAGCTTCCATACAAGTTATCAATAATTTTCAACCCAAAATTCTTGTGATGAACAAAAAGGGAGTCGTACATATTTGCCAATAAATAAAATGGAAAACTCAACATCCAACACACTAGAATAGAATCTGTTAATGCCAATGGTAGGAAAGCACATAAATTAAGACAAAATTTAGCTTAATACATTATTCATCACTATAGTATACACATGGAACCCAATCTTACCAAACTGGTTATCGTCATTGAAGCCCAATGTAAAAGTTAATGAAGGACACTTCTGATCTTGTGAGCACATCATATATCTAACTAATATTTTCAGTGCCAGCACCAGACAATGGAAATTGGCTAGTAAATGATTAAACTCACTTTTTGAGATAAACAATGCTATTTCATAGTTGCAAATTGTCTGACTTAATAAATTCTATAAAATCTTTTTAATTTTGTACTTTTCACGGAGCCCTTAGCCTTAAAGGCTATCTGCACCCCCTCATGGATAAAATTTGCAACCTTAATAAAGTCATCCTCAAGAAGCCCATGGGTGGTTAATGTAGGAGTCCCTATGCATATACCACCAAGAACCATAACACTTTTATCACCTTAAAATGTAAGGTATTAAAGTAAGCTATATCATCCCATGGAGAAAGGAAAATCAATGAATCCCTTACATCTAAATATACAAAGAAAAAAATCATGTAACCTAATACAAAATTCTTGTTCAGTCTGATAGAAGCAACATCCAAATTGTCCTCTACTCTTGCACCATCAATTCTTTGTCCAAGGCCATTAATATATACCATGTTACATTCAACCAACTAAATCTAATAGAAAACAATATACAAGTAGGTTGTGTAGTCCAGCATATGAACAGAGGATCCTTACCAAGGGGCCTCAAATCAACTAGAATTAGGTGATTTTCACTACCACCAGACACCAAATTGTAACCAATATCTTGGGAATATGCACTAGCAGCATTAATGATAAGGCTAATCCTAAAAAGGGTGGCATTCTTCTCAAGCATCTCATAATCAATGAATCCTATAACCCAAGAAAAGAAACCCGACCATTAACACTTTGAACACTTCCCCAAAGGATTGGTTCAATATTTGTATCTGATGGAACTGTTTCCCTCCTAATTATTATTAGACTGGAAATGCGAGCTCACGTGTGGACTCATCTAGACGATATGGAATTGATTCAAATTAAATTGATGTACTAGATACTTTGTTTTTTTCTATCATGAATCCATAAGAAAAATTCCCTCCATGTGGTAAGTCCAAACCCTAAACATTGCAAAGAAAACTTTCACATGTTACATGCTCAAATAGGAATGACACTCTTATCAAAGGAGGTTCATAGTTCAGAACCATACACTCCATAATGTGATGATGTGGTTGGAGGAGAGTTGTATAAACAACAAAATTAGTCGGGGATCGAAATAATGGTTGAAAATTAACACCCCATGTACTGTTGTCAAGAGGCAGTGCTTCTAGGGCCCTATGCTAGAAAACCCTCTCACTTTGGTCAATGAATTCATTGCCAGCATGTTATATGCATGGCATAAATCCCAACCCAACACAGTAGTGAATAAATATAGAAAAGTGTCCAACAAATGTATCCATCATTATGATAACAGATACTCATGCAACAACTACAGGTCTCTACACTATAACACTGAACCCGAAAGCCATTACACACATGTCAAACATTCAAACTAAAATTCACAGGTCCAAAAGCTAAGAGAAACTTATTTTGACAAGAACAAAATACCAAGTGTAAAGAATAGACTGCAAAGCAGCTCAGACACAATCTCAATCATGATGGTGTCATTATTCAAATTACAAGTTATATATTCAGGCACTCACCTCTTAACAGGGATTCCTTCTGAATACTTATTCGTTAGACATGATCCAAGAGCTTGAATAACTGCCCAGGATGTAAAATTTTTAGAAGAAATAATTTCCAAGCCATTGAATTGTGACTACTTTTCTTTCTCAATTATCACATTCATTTCAGGATCGATATCACTCAGAGGAGGATCTACAAATCTCTGCTTTCCCTCTACATGGAGTAATTTACAAATGAGATAAATAAATCACAATAAATTTAGTACCCTCGATAACTGAGGCATGGTTTGACAGGAGCATTAATTGTATTATTGAGGTCTACAATTTCTATTTGATGGCATCCAATGGGAATCCATATCAAGAACAAACTCTTTATCAAGCCATTCACTAACAATTAATTCAACAAAACTATAAATAAAACTAAGGTATTTGACATAGTTCATTAAAAGAAGATAAGAATCTTATTTGCAGCAACTTAATTCACAAATGAATATTTTAAACACCTCCAACTTAAACTATATTCAACTAGGATCTATGCTTTCTTCACTTGGTCTTCAAATGGGAAGATTATCAAGGATGTCACACAAGCTATCTATACATGTAGAAATTTCAACCAAAAACAAATACATAAATAAATAAATCATAGTGTGAATTGTGAACAACAAGCACACATGGGAAGTTGTAGGGTTGCGCCAGCATGAATGCCCAAGGATTTACCATTGTCAAGCATGTTGTGATACAAAATGGTTTATACGATGGGCATGGCCTCAACGTTTCAAACCTCCTAATTTTCTGCTTTTTTGTGCCAGGGAACCCACAAAACTAGTCGTGAGGTTTTGGGCATCAAATTTTCAATTGGGTTCAAATTATATTGACCCAACAAGCCCATCCCTACCACTCCACTTCCCATTATGACCTATAATGAATATGTTTGAACCTGAATCAAGAGCTATCCTCTATGCACACTTCAAAATGTGAGAAAAATCAAATATCGGGAAACATGTGAATCCAGAACTTGATGTATTGTGGATGATTATCTAGCAGAGGTAGACATGAAAGACACCAAAAGCAGCACCAGTTCGAATTTTCGTATTGCCCATTGCTGACTTGGGTTCAAATCGCAAATAATATATAGAACAAGAATACCACACATGCAAGAGCAACTGAATTGGGTTCGAATCACAAATAATATTTAGAATAAGAATATCACACATATTCATAAATAATATATATAACAAGAATATCACTTTGTCAAGCACCAGCAATGAAAGGCCATGGATAAGTTTTATCAACCTCCAAATTGCAACCCATCTTAGAAATTCAACCTTTGGAGTCCTTTTTATGCCTTCATATAGGTATTTTATTTGATAATGTACCTGAAAAGGAGGGATGTCCTTGTCTACAAAATTGTTATTCCTTCTTTCCTGTCCAAATGCTCTAAAGGCAATCAAGGGCAATGATCTATGTTATTTGAGTGCTCTATCATCAAACAATCCAACAAGGAAGCATCCTTCCAAGTACCCTATCCTCAAATAAGGGGAGAATAACACCCCATACTTCTTGAGAAAAAATATAAATGAACACCAGCATGTGGTCTATTGTTTCCCCTTCACATTTTCATAGAGTACAAATTCCAGGACCTTACCTTGCCCTATTTTGTAGAACTTCTCACGCGAAAAAATTATTCGTTAGGGCAAACCACAAAAATAATGGATTTCATTGAATATTTAACTTTCCAAATCTTCCTCACCACCAAGCTACTACTATTGCTTCATCATCAAAGATAGCCTTGTACCGTAAGCTAGTTGTCAACAATCATATGGCAAGATTGTTGGACCATACAACTTTCTTGCATGAAGAAGACATGCAGAAAAATCTTTGCTCCTAAATTCAACCCATGTTGAGCTTAAAAAAGAAAATTGCTTGATTTTGTATTGAGCAACAACAAAATATATAGAATTTCCTTGTGACAAAGTTACTAAAATGGAATCTTCATCTATAGACATTGACCTATTAGGATGAGAAAATGCAAATCAAATTTCTTTCTTATTCCATAGACTCCAACTTCGAGATAAAAAAAACAAATCAGGCTTGTTTTCCCCAACACGCCAACAAGAAGCAAGCCCCAACTATATAATATAAGAAAGTAGTAGGTATCACAAAGGCTTGAAGGGGATCTATTGGAAATAAGTGACCATTGTACGAAGCCTTCCAATCAATGTATAAGTATATAAATGTATATTTTTATTATTTTTAAATTGGATCTTCAATTAACAATAAAATTTAATTACATCTCTCCCAATCTAAATTTCTTATTAGCATAATTCAGTAAGACTAATAGAGAAGATGAAAGGTTGTACAAACCAGCATATCTTTCAAAAAACTAATCTAACATCAGTACCTTAACATTTTCATGAAGATATCATATTGAGAATGTTTGAAAAATGGTGGGAAATATAGGCAGTGGCTATCTCTCTTTTGCAAAGGTGATGCAAAAAGAGTGATAAGGTTTCGTTGTTTTAATTTTTTTTTGTTCAATTAGAAAAACCAATATTAGTGGAGATATTGGTATTTTTTATTAAATTTTCTGAAGTGACTAAGTGTAGCTTTAGCCATTCACCTTAATATGTTTTTATAATATAATTTCCTAAGTCTATTTATAATTTTTCCCATGGTATTTGGCCCATAGGCTTCACCTAAATATAATGCATTTTTGAGTGTTCATAAATATAAGGTGACTTATGGAGTAAATATAAACAAATGTTTTATTTATTTACCATACCTCTCATTTATTTATATTTTTATTAATTTACCATACCTATTTTATAAATATGGTATTTGGCCCACATAATTCACTTAAATAAAACCTCTTTTTTGAGCCTTGTTAAATAGAAAGAGGGTTATGGACTAAATATAAAAAGGGGTTTTATTTATTTACCATACCTCTAGTTTATTTAAATTTTTATTTATTTACCATACTTTTAGAGTAAGTACAAAAAACGGTTTTATTTATTTACCATACCTTGACATTATTTATATTTATATTTATTTACACCCTTGCCATCGATGAAAACCAGATTTGAAAATAGGGAGCCATTCATAGAAGAAATCAAGGCTATTGGGACCAAATACAACCTTCCAAACCAAAAAAAGGGTGATTGAAAACGAATTTAACATTGCAAAGTAGAACATCGGGTGATTGTAATGGAGCGTAACCTCCCAAACCAATCGAATCGGGCTAAATGAGTCTTTTCATAGTTTATCCACCCCTTTCATTTTGGGATAAAATGAAAAAAATAATTATTTTTAAATAAAAGTTGGGCTAAATACATGAAATGGGTGTTTTATAAAAATTTCACCCCTCTAAAATGAAAAACCCCTTAAATTTCACCCTTGGGCCAAAATTCGCCCCTAAAATTTGCCATGCTTTAAAGGCTAAAGAGGAAAAGATACAGAGAAAACTTAAAACTAATGAAGAGGCCTCTACTTCCTCTAAAACTAAAAATGGTGATTCTAAAATAGATGAAATAACTTCACTTATTAGAAATCTATCCAATAGGATTTCCAAGATTGAGACTCAACCTAGGACAATTCAACAAACAGTTACTAGACCCAAAAATCAAAATCAAGATCAGTATAAAAGAAATCCACAATTACAAATCCTTCAGAGACTTAGTAGTGATCAACAGGTTCCAACTCCTCTACTGATAGATGATCAACAACGTAATGACAATACTATGACTATCACTGAAGATATTAATAATATGGATACCTTTTCTGGTCAAGCTGCTATTATTCTCCTCTTACAGCAAAAACAAGTTTAAGAAGATCCAAAATCCTCATAGGTTTCTAAATATCATGTCTTCTATGAATTTCTAATTGTAGAGATAAATAAAAGATACGATCTAAGACCTAGACCTGGACCTGATAGACCTCCTAAGGAAAATCCAATAATTGAACCTTGTACCAAAGCCGTTGAAACTAAGACCACTATCATTCGACCATTAAATCAGTTAACTGATACTACTCAAAATGAAAAGAATGTTTTGACTACATCTAATGTCGAAAAGGAGTTAGAAAGGGTTAAAATCTGAATTCCACTTTCAAAAGTTTCCAAAAACCCTGGGTATAAAAATCAAGTCTCCAAATGGATACAAAACAACTCAATTGATGCTAAAAATGATATCATTAGTCTGTAAGATGAAAAACCAGTAGTTGTTTTTGGTCCTAGTTCAGATATGATCAATGAAATAGTGCCTCCTTTCTATGTAACTCTTAAGACAATGTTATATAATTGCATGCTTGATTCTGGAGCACCACAATACCCTCATGCCAAAAACTATCATGGACCATTTAAAACTTGACATAACTAGATTCTATCATGATTTGTACACTTTTGATTCCAAAATGGTGCTTGCTTAAGATTGATTAAGGATTTAGTAGTCACCCTTGCCCAAATTCTAGTGAAAAGTGTGGTGCTTGATATAGTTGTCATAGATATCCCTCCCAAATTTGGAATGCTCCTTTTTAGGCCTTGTTGTGCCAAATTAGGGGGAACTCTTCAAATGGATATGTCTTATGCCACTATTCCAGTTTATGGGGGCAAAAAACTAAGGTTATATAGAGAGGTGAGATTTGTGCACACTATTTGCAAAACAGACCAACCAAGGAACCATCCCATTTATGCAATTGATCAAGATTTTGGTTGTTTTCAACTCTCTTCAAACAAAACACATGAAACTCAATTTAAAATTGAAGATGTAATTGAAAGTCTTGTACCAAATAAAACTCATGTATGGAAACTATTCTTTGATGGTTCTTGTACAAAAGATGGAATAGGAGCTCGGGTAGTTTTAATCTCACCAGAAAAAGAAAATATTACCCAATCATGCAAACTCGACTTCGAAGTTACAAATAATGTGGTTGAATATGAAGCTTTCCTTTTAGGACTGCAATTAGCCAAAAGCTTAAAGGTTCAAAACTTAAGTGTTTTTACTAACTCATAACTTATTGTCAAATAAGTAAAAAATATTTTTCAGACCAATCATCCTAGGCTCAGGTCTTACCGAAATGAAGTTTGGAATTCAATTGATAATTTCTTTAAAGCTTTCAGTTTGACTTATATTCCAAGAGATCAGAATATTCATGCATATTCAATGGTTGTTTCTGCTAGTTCTTTTAAAATTCTTGATCAGACTAATGTACTCTATCAAATACAAGTCAAATATAAACCATCCATCCCAGATAATCTCAAATACTGGCAAATATTCGAAGATGATGAATAGTTGAAATCTTTTCTGCAGGTTATAGATGAATTTTTAGTTCTACAAATTGATGAAGATAGAATAGAAATAAATGAAAATACAAATTAAAATGACACTCCAAAATTCAATTCAAAAGTTATTGATCATGATATCATTCAATTATCTAACAATTTCATTCCCAAAGGTTTAATTTCTTTAGAGAAGTTGCTTGATCAAAATGATGTCCTCTGAAACCCACAGTCAATTTCTTCATCACATGACATAGAGGAAATTAACATTGGAACAATTGACGATGTTAAAAACATGAAAATATCTCCATCTCTACATCCTAAAAAAAAAACTCAATACCTTAAGTTAATTGAAAATTACAAAAATGTTTTCGCATGGACTTACGTTGATCTAAAGACTTATGACACTTCATGGATAGAACATAAGAATCCTTTAAAACCAGAAGCAAAACCTTATCAATAGAAACATAGGAGGATTAATCCTACTCTTCTACCAACTGTAGAAAAGGAAATTAGAAAATACTAGATGCCCAAATCATTCTCCCTCTTAGGTATTCTAATTGGCTCACTAATTTAGTTCCTTTTAGGAAGAAAAATGGAGAAATCAGACTGTGGAGTTTAGAAATTTGAACAAAGCATCAATAAAAGATAACTATCCTTTACCCAAAATGGATCAATTACTTCAAATGGTTTCAAGAGCAAAAATGTTTTATATGCTTGATGGTTCTTCAAGTTATAATCAGGTTAATGTTGATCTAGCATATAGAGAGAAGACAACCTTTACTACACCCCGGGGTACATTTATGTACTCTAGAATTCCCTTTGGCTTATCTACTATTGGAGCAACATTTCAGAGAGCTATGGACATAGCTTTTGTGGGTAAGGTAAATAAATTTGTAGTCATTTACCTTGATGAAATAATTGTTTTTTCTAATTCTGATTAGAAACATCTTAAGCATTCAAGGAAGGTTTTTAACAAGTGTAAGAAATTTGGCATACCACTGAATCCATAAAAGTCTCTCTTCGCTATCAAAGAAGGAAAATTGTTGGGCCACATAATCTCAAAGGAAGGAGAAGGAGTGGTGATTGATCCCAAACGTGTATCTTCCATTAAAACATTGTCCTTACCTAGAAATAAGAAGAAGATTCAAGCTTTTCTAAGAAAGATTAATTTTTTAAGGAGATTCATCCATAATTATTCTGAAATTGTAAAAGACATAACTGATATGCTTTGAAAGGAAAATGAAGTTAAATGGATTGTCTCTTTCATATATGCATTTGATCAGATCAAGAAGGATATCTCTGAAGCTCCAATCTTGGCCAGCTATGATTATACCAAACCATTCAATATCTTTTCCTTTGCCTCAGAAACAACCCTTGCTATTGTTTTATTGCAAAATAATAAGTATTCCCATGACCAGCCCATAGCCTTTTTCAATAATTATGATAGATTTTGAGCTTAAGTATGACATAATTGAGAAGCAAGCCTATGCTCTTATTGAAGCCTTGAAATCATTAAGGATGTATGTCCTACATTCACCCATTATTGCTTATGTTCCTAACAATGTTGTGAAGATTGTTTTAACCCAGCCTTAGTCTGATGGGAAGAGAGGTAGATGGATCACTCAAATTTTGGAGTTTTATTTTACTATCAAAACCAAAAAGCTAGTAAAAGGTTAAGGGTTAGTTAAGCTTCTAGCTGAATCCAATTGTAAAGTGCTCGAAATCAATCCTATTTTGGAAATACGAGGGAAGAATCCAGAAGAACCTTCTGAAAGTTCAAATAAGAAGAATGCACAAGAACCTTTTGTTCTTTCTGAAGGGGAGAATCCACAAGAACCTTCCCTTCACCCTGAAGAAAATAATCTACAAGAACCTTTACCTTCAGATCAGATCAACCCCATACACATTCATTGTAAATTTCTTGATCCATTTTGAATGTCCAACAACATTCTCCAAAAGTCGTTGTAAAACTCTCAAATTGAAATCAGGCAAGTACTATATCATAAATGAAAATCTATACTAGAAAGACCCACTTAATATTTGGATATCGCATTTAACAGAATTAGAGACTGAAGGAATCATTGACCAGTTTCATACAAAAATTTGTGGAGGAGATTATGCTTGGAGAGAAACAATATATAATATATTAAGGGCAGGAATTTATTGGCCTACATTGTTCTTACAGGTTGGAGCAAAGGTCAAAAGTTGTGTGCCCTGTCAAATGTTTGCTGGTAAGAAAAAATTAGGAGCTTTTCAATTGATCCCAACTATAGTTTAAACAACTTTTCTCCAATGGGGATTATATTTTATTGGATAGATTCGTCCTACTTCAAGTAGTCAGCATAGATGGATCCTCACTATAATAGACTACTTAACTAAATGGGTGGAAGCAATCCCCATAAGAAATGTTATTGATTCAGTAGTAATCAAATTCATTAAAAATACATCTTATCTAGATTTGGTTGCCCAACTCAAATTGTTACTGATAACGCAACAACATTTTCCATTGTCAAGATGATTGATTTTTGCCAGAAATATCATATTTTCTTGCATCATCCAACTCCATACTACCTCAAGCTAATGGCCTTGTAGAATCCTCAAATAAAAGTGTGGTGAAGGTAATAAAAAAGAATTTAGCATATCATAAAAAGAGTTGGGATTCTCACTTAATTTATGCAGTATGGGTGAACAAGATTACTCCAAAGAGATCTGCTGGAAAATATCCTTTTCAGTTAGTCTATGGGAAAGACACCATCTTTCCCACCAATTTGGCCTTCCCTCTTTTAAAATTACTGCAAGATTCAATAGATGAACTTGCTGATTTTTCAAGGATAATAAATCAGATTATTGAACTAAATGAAAACAAAGTTGAAGTTCAATACAAGTTGAAAAAATATCAGAG
This sequence comes from Pinus taeda, assembly GCA_000404065.3. NCBI lineage: Eukaryota > Viridiplantae > Streptophyta > Pinopsida > Pinales > Pinaceae > Pinus > Pinus taeda. The sequence goes on along the minus strand of APFE031751892.1, from coordinate 169,013 downwards.
TAAGATGAAGAGGCTGTTTGATAAAAGAGATAGGGAAATGGACTTCAAGGGAGGTGATCCAGTTCAAATATGGGATTCCAAAAGAGAAGATAAGGGAAAACATGGCAAGTTTGACAACATGTGGTTTGGACCTTTAGTAATTGTTGAAGCGAAGGGAAACAACACTTTTGTGCTACAAAATCTTGAGGGCCTGTATTCCACTTATCCTGTTAATGGAAGGTTTCTCAAACATTACATTCAATACTGAGAAGTTGAAGTATATTTCATTATAACATTGTAAAAATCCAGTTTATTTTACTTTTCAAGCTATCAGTGTGATTTTTTACAACAAAGACTCCATAGCTAACCAGAAGGCACATGGATCTGCGGGTTCTCTACATTCTATAGGAGAAAGCAGTCCCCAGTTGAAGCCAATATTATAACATTATTTGGTTTTGGTAAGTTAGAATCAATTAGTCAAAAAATGAAAATATATTTCAAAAAAATGTTAAGACTAGACATGGATAAAAAGAATATTGAATAAAAAAATGTTTAGAAATATTTTGATAAATATGTCCATATCAAATAAAATGTTAGAATAGATGCCCTAAAAAATGAAGGCAAAAATAAAATTATAGGTTAGAACTAAAAGAAAATAAAACAATAAACTCTGAAAGTGTTGCAAATCTAAATGCCACTACTTTAGTCTAGTTTACTTCTGCAAATAAAGGTTATCTATAGTTTGTTTAAAATGATGCAGTAGTTTATACAATCTAGTTATATAGCTTAATCATGATTGGGTTTGTATTAAATTTTTGTTAATAGGTAGCAAAAGGTAGCAAATAAAATTGGCTCAATAGTTTAAACTGAGCTAATTGAGGAAATTTGGGATAGAGGTAGATTAGGCATAAAAAGCAAGTATTGAGTTGCTAGCTTAAATGCACTCTCAAAATTAGTGAAAATGTTAGGAGTAAGAGGGGTAGGTAGACATATGAAATGTAATTGGAGCATCAAATTTTTTTCTCCTCGGTTGTAACATTGGAAAAACATACATTTAATGATGGGTTTTAATTAACCTAAAGTTTTAAAAGTTGCAATGTTATTTCATAAATATTTCCATTCATCCATTTATTCTCCATAACCTGCAGTTGTCACATCCACCCTCAAATTCATGACTCCACCATCACTTTTGCTTTTGTGTTAAATATCCCCCACCTCACCTTTCATTCAGCATGCACACCTAAGATTTGATGGCCTATGTACCTGATCGGCCCTCATTCACTATCCGAAATTTATCAGGGGGTGGTCCGAAATGGGAAATTTCCAATGCCACTGATATAAACAACCTTTTCCACTTTTTAGTGTTTCAGGACTTAAAATCTTGAAACTACTTACCACCTCACCTTACCCCCAAATGTGGTATATCAAGTGGTCGTTTACAGCCGCTCCACATCACGCTCCACCTCATGCCTACCGTCCAATCAACTATTGCCTATTTTTTATCCATTTAATGTCACTCCTGCAAATTTATGATTCAAAAACCCCTTAATTAATCATGTTGGGTTTTTAATGCAAAATTCAAACATTCATATCCACCCCCACTCCATTTTTTTCATTTATAATCCCTATCAATTCATGATAATTGTTACACAACCCATTTCTACAACTAAACTGATCGTTGAAGGTTTCTTGCCTAGAGTTCGACCATTGTTCAACATTAAGTAATTATTTGTCCTGTTCAGGAAGCCGACATCCAGGTCCACTTACCACTTCGGTCAATTATCTATTTTTACTGTAATCACTCTCTTTCAGACCAATTTATTTCATTTTCAGTCTACAATTCGTTTGACAAAATTCCTCCCAAGGGAAGAGAACTTGTAGAAGTCCCAAATCCTCTAATTCATCCACAGTTCGACTTCCATCATACCCCATTAGTTGACAAAGATTGTAAAATCATTGAGAATTCTTCTCAATTTGATTTATATGAAATCTATTGCTGGATGGAAGATCAACTAATTTACCAGACATATGAAATAAGACTCTAGGATTCCCAATTGCCTCACTACATTTTCCCTCAGATACACGGAGCACCTGAATTTGTAAGAAAATTCCATGAATCTTATGATCCCATCCAAAGAGCGATTATTTCACCCACAAGAGAAATCATTTGTTCAATTAATTCTTATTCCATTGAAAAAATGTTGTAGGCCCCTGCTACTACACCAACCCATCCTTTTTCCTATGAAAACCTTACAGAAACTTATCAAAAACTGGACTTTACTAAAAGACCCTAGACCCTTGAACTCTTTCTAGCTATTGATAGTCCTCTGCCTAAAAGAAACCATCCTTATGATTCAGCCATGTTCCCTGATAGAACCAAGAAAATAAACATTATCTTGTCCTATCTGCTTGGTTATAACTCTGATCAATATGTCAATGAAGCCATCCTTGGTTTCTTATCCATCTTTACTGTTGATTCTAAACCGACTTTCATTTATGATTTCAATCAGTACATAGTTGAAGCCATACATGAGCAATTTTTCAAGTTTAATATTGAAGAAGTATTCAAGTATGCTTCAGTACTTGTTTACCTTTTTATATATTTTCAGGGAGACAATTTCCCATTCTCTTTACAGAAGCTAGATGAGGAAGGAAATTGACAATCAATGATATTCTTGACTTCAATGGGGATGAAGGAGAAAGAAGAATTTACATATAAACAGTTCATAGAACTGTTTATTCATCCAGCTATTAGTCTTATGAACAACACTCCAGTACCAAGGACTAGTGAGGAGATTGTGAAAGTATTACAGTTGGTTGATAAAGCTGCAATAGGGGATTGGTATTGCTACCAAAACTATACAAAGACCAGGGTTTATGGTTGTGAGCTTCCACCCTAAAACTGCCCAAGTACCTGCCTATTAGAATATTTTCACTAGAATATATAAGGCAGAGGTTAAATGCAAATGAAGTGCACTTTGTGGCTACAAAGAAGAAATCACAATTCAAGCTGAAAGCCTAAGTTGGTCTATTCATCTGTAACACCAGGGTAGAAACTTAAAAGTCTGACATGATGAAGCTCGTCATAGAACAAAATCTATAAGTAAAACAAATGGAGGAGCAGATGGAGAAACTGGTCAAGGCAAAAGAGGAAGATGTTAACAACACTCAAACTCAAATGGATATCACCCCCCTTACAACAATTCCCACCACCAAAGTTTCCACTTCAGCTACAACATCGACTACAGGTACAACAGAAGGAGTTGAACAGCTTGCTAAAGTTGTTCAGAACCTATCTATCCAGATAGGAGAAATTAAGAAACTAAATTATGAACTCAAGGAGTTACAGCTTATGAAGTTAGTAGAAGACATTTCACATGTAGCTAAGTTGAACAGAGCCAAAGGTTAGATTGAAGTACTATAAAAGGAACTCAAGGAATCTTTCACTCGAAACAAATTGGGTTTAGGAAAGGAAATTATGAGGGAAGAAATTATAGAATCAATCAAGGATATTTGGCCCTATATCAAGATAGGATTTAATCGCAAAGATCTCCTAGAGAAAGCCCATGAAGAAGCTAAAACAACTACCAAAGAGCTTGAGGATATGCCACGAATTGCCTCTGATATAATCAAGTTCCTAAACACCAAAGACAGTTATGAACTTGAGGAATTTAGCATAAGTGATAGAACAACAACTATATTGGAGGTAAAGAAGATCATCACCAAGAAAAACCTCATCCTTTAGCTACAGGGAAAGTGCAGTAATGTCAATACCATAGTCTAGAGGTTTTTCAGTAGGATAGAACGCTTGACCAGCAAGGGTTTACCCTCAATGCTTGTGATTAATGACAAATTGTTTCCAATTGAGGATTATGTTCAGAAGTTGAAAAAGGTGGGCAAACATGTAGCTTCAGTTTCAAACATCAAAGGTGCAGAAACGCTAGCACTTATAGTAAATGCACTTAGAGATACCTTCTTCATCTTGGATGAAATCAGACACATACTTTTAGTAAAACCCACTTTCACTAAATATACAGAGATGGATGAAGTTTACAAGAGGGTAACCAAGATTTCTATCCCAGATAAGAAATGCTGGGAGGAATTGCAGATTTAATCGACTAGAAGGTAATCGGAAAACATTCATTTTTTGGACGAACAGTCAACTAGCTTCAATAGTTTTCAATTTTTCTAGCGACAGTCATCAACACCTGAGCACCGAAATAGTGCTAGATCAATTAGTAGTTTTTATTTTTGATTTCGTAATAATATATTTTTGTAAAACAATTTAGGATATTTTCTCAGTTCTACTATTGTATAAATAACTTACTTCATGAGTTATCAAGGGTTTCACCCTTGAAGAAGCATTTTTAACCCTCAAATGTACTTGACTTTTCTAGATCATTAATATAAAAGCAAAGGATTATGAATTCTGATTTACACAGTTTTGTGTTTCCTGTAAGATTTTCCAATATTATTTGTTATGTTTTTGTTCATATTCTTATGTCATACAAAGATAACCAGGTAGGAATAATTGGGTTTCAATGTATTCCTATAAGCTTCTGAAGTGATAACCTATAAAGAGAATGAATTAATGAACTATTTGTTTAATTAATTCCCTCTAAATCAATAAATCATAAACATCTTTTGTAAGCTTAAGCATATTTTGTTAAACCTTCTAGACATATTTTAAAGGTTTCATAATTATGATTATTTAATTTTCAATCTAAAGACTATGATAATCATATCATTTCTCTATTTTTGCTCACCACCATCTTACAAGCTAAACTCACTGTGTGAATTTTAATAGCAACCCTCTGTTTAAATATTAATGTTATTCAAAAGGTTAAGCCTCACTATTTTAAATATGTCTCATAAATTGGTCCTCCAAATTAAAACAAAACTCCCAAAACAATTATCTTAGATGCCCTGACATGATAGTTGACCATTATCATCTCAGAGATACAACAGAAAGTAAGTCATATAAGAAATCAAGCCAGGCCACTTTGCCTTCACCATCATATGTGTATGTGGACAAAGGATCGAAAATCTCCCTTGTGATGGTAATAGATTTGACATGTGAAAAACATCATGGAGGGAGGAGAGTGCAAAACTCCATGATAGATATGTAAACGTTCAAAAAAGGATGAGAGGACACATATTGTCATCTGACCCTCCTTCTAGCACCAAAAATGTTGACAGTGCTGGACCCGTCAACATGTCAGGGGATCTCCCCAGTAAGAAGTCCCAATCAGACCTGAAACCGTTTGGTGTTGGAGTCCCAACAGTGGGTCATATGGTAATGCCTTGACCATGATTTCTCACAGAGAAAAGTAAGATGTCCCTGATGGTAACAAGGGTGTGACAGTTGCAGCGAGACAAGGAAGATGTATGAATGGTTCTAACACATGGAAAGTTGGGTGAGTGCACCCCTTGGAAACCTGTAATAGTACACGGCTTCGAAGGGAACACACGAGAAAAGATGCATCACCAACTGGAAATAAAGTTAGCTAACAATCCAAAGTGATGGTTAAACTAATAAACACATTTCAGTAAGATTTAGACATACTTATACAGAATAGTCCATACATGCATGTGTAAGAAAACAGATACATATATGATTTAGAGTAAACAAGATAAATGGAATCCAATATGAAATATGCATGAAACATGTTGGCTTTGTTATACTAATAAGTGTAAGTTCCACTTATATAATACATCCATGTCCCACCACTGGTTCCGGTAGTGGAACGTTATAGCCACAAACGCCTGATCCTCTAGAGAGATATACTAGCTCTATGCAGTGGAGAAGCCAAGGCACATTACAATACTATCCAAGCTCTCTCTAAGATATTCTTATCGGAAGCTTGGATGACCAAAATCCTATATAATGAGTTATGTGGGACTATTTATAGCAAAGGGTGGGGTGACACTTAAAATTCTATTTTGTGACAGTTCATCTACCCTCATAACCCTTCATCTACTCTATGAAATTACATTAAAATGGACATGTACCCATGTGAGACAAAATGGCTTGAGAAAGCCATGCAAGACATCACTAACACTCAGACAATTATGGTGAGACAAACTCTTTGACATCCTTATGATGGTCGATGGTGGGAAACTGATGCCAAGCTTGGACATCCGTGATGGTGTCCGTGCGCTCAATGGTGACATCTTTCTGAAGTGAAATCTGCGTCTGTTGCATCTGAGTACATTGATATGGCTCCTCCATCCAAATCGTCTGATAGAATGTGCATGGTCATCCTGGATGCGACCAGACTAGCAAAATATTCATGCATAGTGTATGTGCCAGTTGTCGTGTCCATAAACTTGTCGAAATACATGTTTAGCTCTATTCACACTTTCTTCTTGTCTTCACCTCGGTGAGTGTGCTAAATGGGTGCGATTACATGCATGTGTACAAAGACATGCATGTCGTTGAATTCCCTTGCATGTGATCAAAAACACTTCTCACCTTGTCTACTTTGTGCTAGCTGCTGGGATGGATCTATAACTTGTATCGGCATAGTTTCATCTATTTGTGCATGTTGCACCCCGTGTTGTACCTATTCCTATTGCAACTCATTCTCTCATCTATGTAGCTCTTGTTCTTCCTTGAGTTGCCGCTTCAACACATGCAACTCCTTCTCTATTCTGTTTGTTTGCCTTCATGAGACATTCACATCACCTTGTCACCTCATAGCCTCAATCTCCAAAGTTGCTCTCATCATGAGTGGATCTGTTTTGAACTTGCAACTTCGCTATGCTTCTATGTTGTCAACAACCTTCTTCTTGCATTCGTTGTGTGTATGTGTGCTACTACCTTCTCCTTGTGTTGATGGTGCTACGTTTTGTGATTCTATTTCCATTGATCTCGATATCCTTGTCCATGAACAACTTGATGCCTACATAGGTAGGCAAGCTCATAGACACTTGCTTGGCTTTGACCTACGTTGTGTTGTTAATGGTGTGCTTTGAATCTACTCTCCTGAAGACCATTGTACTTGTGCTTTTGAGAGATAGATGAATACCTATGATTCCTGGAGGCATGGAAACACTCATGGCAAGAAATCTATCAATCGAAAACCAAAACAAACTTGAGGACCCACTTGAAACATACCTATGTGATTGATCATGAAGGTTTTGCAATTTACACCTGGAGGTCGAGAGACTAACTTCCAAAACTACACAAGGCATACTTTGGGATGTCAAGAGGCTGAATGACTACTGGAACTGCGTAATGCATAGTCCAGGCTACCCTGTTGAGGACTAAAACTGTGCAATGCAGAATTTTAGTCAGCAGTCACATGCAACCAACAAACTACATTGCGTAGTTTCTCGGGCTAGTAGGACACTGCCTCCAAGAATTGCGTAATGCAAGCCTAGAGGTCGGTGCTTGGCTAGGCTTGTGCAATTTCTGTAGGGAAGGGAGAGCCTTCACTTTCATAAATGCGCAGTGCTAGCTAGGCAAGGCACGGTCCAGGCCAAGGGGGCTCAGACCGTCCAATGGGTGACTAAAAACATGAGAAGTATGAATGCATGATGAGATGATTTCAAACAAGAGTGAATAACCGTACATAAAAATAGTAAGTGTAGGGCTCAGAAAATAGGAAAGCAGTCTGTGAAAACATTGTGTCATGCATGCGACACCAGCGAGATGTGAACGAAAACTGAAACGGTGCTTCTACAAGATAACATACATCAAAATGGATGTAATTTATCACCAAAATTAAGAAGACAACACTCATACAGAACAAAACAAAAAAGTGACAAAAACGTGGCACTAGACATGAAAAGAGGGATTACCCCGAAACAGTTGAGTTGAATGTGCCGACCACTCCTAAACGCAATGTAGTATGTCAGAGCTACAAGTTTGATGTGAGGAATGAGAGTTGTAGCATCTGGTTCATGAGTTTTCATAAAATCAAAGTTGTGACACGCATGCCACAAATCTAGGAAGAGTGACACTTAATGGGAGGTTTCTGAAATGATCCTTACATGTAACCGCCAGTTGCTAAAAATAAACCCTTGACTAAAGGGATGCCTTTGCATACTACGTTGTGAGAAGTAGCCTATGCATGCAAATCAATTTTTCTTGGTCCCTAAGGGAGATGGTTAACCTAACCGCACATGTAACAATCTACTCAGTTGAGGGGAAAAATGTGTATTTCTGGGAGGGAGCTGGCCTGGCTACCTAGAGGGATTACACAATTTTTGGGTAGAGCAACTGACTGTTGCCTAGAATTGCACAATTTCTAGGCTGAGTAGCCTTGTTGGGAGGAATTACTCAATTTTCTCAGTGAACGATGATAGACATATTTGTGCAATTCTGGAGTCCAGTAGGTTGCGAGACAGAATTGTGCAATTTCTGTAGGGAAGGTTGGTTCCCCTCTAGAATTGTGCAATTTCTTGAGGGAGCTACATAACCTGTAGCTAGACCAAGTCCAGAGAAACATCCTGTGAGGGGGATGCAATAGGCCCTCACGTGTAGGCTGTCATTCTACAAGAAAATCACTGAAGCTTGTGTACTTGACAAGGCAAGACATGTTGTTGTGAAAGGTTGGCAAGGAGGCTCCAAAATGAAGCTAAGGCAAAATTTTGGAGTGTGGTTATAGCCGCTACAACACTTCCTAAATTTGATACATGTAATTTATTGATGTTATATGATACAATGTTGTATATTTAATTGTTTCTCTGCATCATGGTCTACCCTCAATCCTCATTTCGTGAATGCTCATTTTACCATTATGTCTTCATCCTAAAGGTGATTTGATTGTAGAATTCATTCATGGACCAACCTCCTTCTGATTTTTCTCAAACTTTGTAATGTTTTATTATATTTTTTTCTATCATCTTAGTGTTTATAGTAACATACTTGTCGTGTTCTCTTGTTTAAAGTTTATGTTAACAATGTTAAATTTTTTTTATTTTTTTTTATATATACAATGAGATACTGTGTTGGCGTACTCTAAAATCCATAGTGAAAAGGGGTTTGAATTCCAAGGGATCAATGTAATTTAAATTCCAAACCTTCATGTTCCTTTCACAAACTGTGTGGCTATTAGTTCTGAAACCCCTTTTCCAGGATGTTCATTGATACTATGTTATTAGGGACTCAAATTCCCCCAAAACTTCTCCAAGTTTAATGAGTAAGCATTAATGAGCTTTCTTAGAACTTCAATCCACTTTCTTGAACACAATGAAGAAATATTGCACTACATTTACAATGTTGGTATGGATGAAAACCATATTAAATAGGCATAAACAACAAGAAATTGTAGAATAAAAAAATCCCCATTCCATTGTCAATGTGGTTTTGAGCCCATCCCCTCTAGCTATTCTGACTTGATGGTAGTGTAAGATGTTTCTAAAGGAAAGGCCTATTTTTATAGCTAACCTAAAAACATATCAGCCACATAATTATCTTCGTTTTGCAATTCACTTCATTCACAAGGTTCCATATGATTTTTTCTCAACAAAACCTTCAACCTTTCCATGTACCACACCATGAAGGTAAACACTAGTGAAGATACGGAAAACCGCAACTATGTTACCTTATATCAAAGTTGTAGATGGAACATTACCTTATATAAAAGTTGTATATGGAAGTAAAGTTTCAAGTTCTGATAAAAGCTTTATCATATTTAGTTCACATGGCCAAAATGACATTGATGTTGAGTTCCCATCCATGCTACAACTTTGACATGACCATCTGGAAAGAAAAGAAAACTATTGGAATCAAGAAGTGTTGATTTTGATTTTATATTAGAATCCCCCAAATTTAATTAAAATATTTACAAAGAAAAAATGTAATATGACAAACTAAATTTTATACCTCTACTTAATGCATCATTCTTTTAATTCATGCTACAAAAATATCTCTATCCACATAGGTACTTCAGTGAAGCTCATATAGCCTATCACAATGCGAGTATCATACATATTCTACTGAAATAAATATGTCTACTAGCCACATCTTGGCTTTTTTGGGCAAGAGAAATTCAAAACAATATGTTTGTTCTCATCATAGTACAACATACCATTATATCATGGTTTCCTTAGGTTCTATAGACTATACAAGTACCCCTTTATCTTAATATAAATATTTATTATTTTATTCCACTTTGAAGGTGGTCCTTTCAAATATTTCTTTTAGGGATTTAATTGCATTACAATTATATTTACCATGTTAAATGAATTTCAAAATTTCAAATACATCATACCAAGTGTAGAATAGTACTTCTACAACAAGGGAAATTGTGTATGAGAATGGCCATGTATTTTCTACATTTTCGATGGTATTAATAGTTAAATTAGTTCATATATATTAGGATCTCAAACATGTTCTTAGACTTCTAATAGAATGGAATAAATGTATTCTACTTGTATGTTAGTACTACACAACACCTCATTTATATTGGTTTATTTATATATACTATGATGTAATTAATTCTAACCACCAACGCCCACCAGGCCCGCAATTAATTCATATTCTAGAAGTAAAGGAGGAGATTTCTTGGGAATGCCTTGAAGATTCTCACAGCAAGTGACTTTGTTGAAGAATATATGCAATTGATCTAGAGTGGAAAAAATGAAGTTGCAAGTTTATTGTTGAAACATGTTTGACGCAATTGCTTCACAGATATTTCATCCTATTGTGCAATATTCTTCTTCAATGGAAGATTAAGAAACAAATTTTCACTTCTTGTTCCCCCATGACATAAGACTAGATCCTAAAAAGAAAAAAATGTAGAGCTGGTTTCGTATCATCAATGAAACCTTCATGATTTGATTTCATGTATATTGTTAATAAGAAATAATCATTTTTCGTGTATTATAACTTGTATTACATAGGACCCTACATATCTTTTAATATTACTTTTTTTTCTTTCTAGTGACTTAGCTTTGGTTCCTATGTGAACCATAAAAATTAGCAAACAACATAGCTAATTTATGGCCTAGTGTATGTTACATAAATAAGGCTCAATCAATTTATGATAAAAAGTAGGATTTACCTATGATTATGGATCAAACTAAACGACTAAAGCCTTGTCTCCATGGATGTTGGAATAGGCTTTTTTTATACTTTTTTTTCTAGCCACAACTGTGTAGAAGAATATACTAATCTGGTTTATGTATAAGCTCCTAATATT